>PVKS010044223.1:0-14453 GCA_004027875.1 Aplodontia rufa
CGGGCGAGTGGATTGTTAACTTCAAAGTTACCTTCCTGTATGGGTTAAAGCAGAGGGGACTTCCTCATCAGACTCAGATTGACTGGGCCCCTTTTGATTGGTTGCTGGGAGTCCCCTGTGTTTTAGAAAATCAGCCCTTTTCTCTCTCTCTCTCTCTCTCTCTTTTTTTTTTAAGAGAGAGGGACAGAGAGAGAGAGAGAGAATCAATTTTTATCTTTATTTAGTTTTTCATGTGCCTTTCATTGCTCCAACACTTCGTTGTGCATGTGGTGCTGGGGTTTGAACCTGTGTACTCACCCATGCCAGGCAAGCGCCATAACTGCTGAGCCACTGCTCCAGCCCCCAAACCAGCCCTTTTCTAAGCTCAGTTTGATTACCAGGCACCTGGCTTGTATGACTGTGACTCTACCCTGGTTTCGTCTGCTCTGTTGAGCCTTGGGCAGAAGGTCAGTCCAAAACAATGTCCCTCGCCTTTTTGCATTTTCCTTAACAACAGATGTTTAACTAAGATCGTCTGACCCAGACAGACATGCATGGCCAGAAGTTGAGTTTGCTCAAGAAAGACCACCAACTCCAGTGGAGAATAGGGTGCATGTGTGGGCGGAGTCACCAAAGAGGCCTGCATCTGCAGGGCACCCAGCCTGTAGGTGTCTGCCTGCATCTGTGCATGTGCTCAGATGCTGGGTTAAAAACAGGTTCCAATGAATCTAAGAACTCATGTTTAACACTTTTAAAAAAATATTTGGAAAGCCGTTGGGAAGAGCCAGGGGTTTCACCTGGGGTTGTGATATTGCTGGAGCAGCCAACGTGTGGTTTGTTCCTTCCAAGAGAAGAGAGGATGGGAGGAGCAGGCAGGGTTCATGGTGGGTCTTTGCAATGGTTCGAGCTTTGTAATATGGTGTTGTGAAAACAGAGCCTTGGCCTGAGGTACCAGGGGAAGAAAGGAAGCGTGCAAATGGCCTGGTGCAGGCACGTCTGGCTGGGTAGGTTGGGTGGTCTGTGAGGGGCTCGTCTGCAAGGGAAGGAAGAGAAATGGTTGTGTTTTAATGAACAAAATTAGATAATGCAATTGCACATCGAACTTCTCCGTCACCGGGTGGCGTGATTTCACATCGGCGGCTGGTGAAATCATCCGTTTATTTTATTCACAGGCTGTACTCCGACTACCTCTACTTCGCAAGTTCCAATAAATCTGCGGACGACTTCCATGAGAAAGTGACGGAAGCTCTGCAGCTGTTTGAAAATTGCATTCTCGATGGTTCGCTGCGAGCCTGCGTCTACAACAACACCCTCAACAATGCCATGCCTGTGCGTACTCCCCGCCCCGGCTGTCGTTCCGCGGGGGACCGTGTGGAGGGGATCATAGCCCAGAGAGAAGCATTATAATGTGCAGATGTGCTCAGCTGCCTTTGAGCAGTGGCCAGTGCCAAAGCAAATCCTGCTTGTCAAAGCTGGAAAATGATGGGCCCTTGCACCAGGCTCTCTGCCCGCCACCCAGTCACCTGCTGTCCCTTCCCTCTGCGAGAGAATGGAGTAATGGGGTACTTTAGGCTTATTATTTAGGGAGGCTGACACACAGCAGGCAATTAGTCCCCAGAGGAGGCGGCCCAGCTCTCAGTGTCTTTAGAAGCAGGTCCATAGTGGGTTTTGGAATTACCCACAGTGACTTTGCGTGTGCCTTTGACAGGGTCCTTCTGTCTGTTCCCTATTCTCCCCTAAAGAGCATATACTCAGGTTCCTGCCTTCTCATGCGAAAACAGTGTAGGTGGTGAATGCAGCACCTTCCAGCACCTTCCGGCCCCTTCCAGGGAGGGCTGGCTTTCCAGGCTGGGCTCCTAAAGGTGCTGGAAGCAGACTGCTTCCTCAGCGGGGCTTCTGCAGCACATGCCTTCCCCAGGGAGGCCAGCATGTGGCTGCCCCACCTCCGTTCTGTCCAGCGTGTCCATGTAAGGCATCAGCAGACTGCTGTGGAGGCTTGGAGAGCCCTGGGCGTTGGCGCTCACAAGAGAGGCTTCAGGCCCTCCACCTTGTCACCCAGGCCCCTTGATCAAAAGTGGGACACAGAGATAGCAGGTACAGCTCCAGGCTGCCTGGCCGGTGACTCTGTAATGGGACAAGATGATGTGACTTGGATCAGATGACCCCAGAACCAGGAGGGCCGGGGTGGGCTTGGGAGCCAGACAGTGGCATGGGTTCACCTCCTTCCCCCATTTCCAGTCTGGCTGCACTCCAGCCATGACCTTCAGCACTGCCACGCTCCTGGTGGTGGCTGCAATTCCTCCATTTCTGTGTACCCTGGAAATTTCTTGATAAAAGTTTTGGAAAGTCCATTGGTGAGAAGGGAGGGGATCTGACCCTTGTTCATCATCGCTGGAAACTACCCTAAGCTCTTTCAGTCCTCACAACTCCCTGAAATCCATTCCCGTTTTACAGATGGGGATACTGAGGCTCCCTGATGGTTCCCCTCCTGCCTGGAGCTAGCCACAGGCTTAGTACTCAGCCCTAGCTCGGGCAGCCTTAGAAACTCAGAGTGGTCCCACCTTCCTCACGCTTTTAAATTCCACTTGGAGTTTTGTGGGAGGTGACAGTCCAGTAGCTAAGCAGGCAATTTTGGTCAAAGGGACATCCCAGCTGGAACAGAGGACAAGTCCTGTGTTAATCTTCTCTTCCTCTCTGTCCCTGGAAAGGTTGTGCACAGAAGGAGGAGCTGGGCAGTTGGGAAGGGGGTCTGGGCCCTCCTGGAGGGATGGGAAGAGAATTCATCTCCAGCTGCAAACCTCAGCCCAGCCTTTAGGGTTTTCAGTGCCTCCCTCTCCATCAGTGCCGATCTCTCCTTTGAGGCCCTCGGACTGTCCAAGGCTGGTGCCCCAGAACATCCACAAGGGTGGTCCCTGGGAACTTGTCAGGATGCAAACCCTCTGCCTCTCCCAGGCCTCCTGAGTCAGGAGCTGTGCTGTGGGGCAGCCCTGCCAGCTCAGCTTCTGGAAGCTTCACTTCCACGTGTTGCAGGCTTCCTGCCCTTTTTCGCTAACCTGACCTGTTCTCTTTCTCCCCTGGTGTGTTTTCTGCATAGCACATGTGCAGTTGGTGATGTCACATGCTTGTTTTATTTTCTTTTTTTGAAAGGGAGAGGAACAGTGAGAGAGAGAGAAAGAATGAATTTTATTTAGGTTTTCATGTGGCTTTTGTTGCTCCAACACTTTGCTGTGTATGTGGTGCTGGGGTTTGAACCCATGTCCTTGCATTTGCCAGGCAAGTGCCGTAACTGCTGAGCCACTGCTCTGGCCCAGATGTTTGCTTCTTGATCAGTTTAGCGGCGTCCCCAGCACTACACTGCAAGCCTCATGAGGCCAGGGCCACATCTGGAAAGTCACAGCCAATCTCTGTTGCCGACAGCCGGGCACCTGGCCCATGGTGTCAACTTAGGTTATTTACTAAACAAATTAATGAAGGTGGGGAGAGTCATGGGGAGGATGTAGGGGGTCCCGACTGAATCCCTAGGGGGACAGAGAGCTCGGCATGGTGGTTCCTGTCGGGGAGAAGTTAGGCCTGGGACCAGGCTCGGCTCAGCCTTGGCTCTCCTGTGATGTGACTCTCCCTGGGGCTCCCTTTGCTGGAACAAGCCCAGATGCGTGAGGGCCTGGCTGTGGAGGGTGTCAACCGTGGGCCTGGCTCCTCTGGTCCTCTGTTTTCCTATCAGTGGGTTGGCTGGCACCCTCAGCTTCACGGCTTCTCTCAGCTCTGGTGTTCTCTAATTTTAAATCCACTGTGCCCTTGCCCTGTACATATCCTCTCAACTTTGCTTCTGTTTCGATTCTTGTCCTATCCTGGGCGGAGGTGAGGGAAGTGGGCCTGGGAGGGGCTGTGTCAGGGTTGGTACTTGTAGTTCTTACTAGTCGCAGTGATTCTGCATGTGCAGAAATGTCCCCAGGGTGCCCAGAACCCTCCTGGGGTGTAAGTGAAGGCTGGGGTGAGGGGTCCCTGTGGTGGGAAGATGGGGAACTTGCCCTGTTTGGGAACAGCCGGGAACAACAGGAAGCTACACACTTCCTGCCTGGACCAGCTCTGCCCATCAGGAGGCAGGACCTAGCCACAGGGCTCTGCCCTGAGGACAGTGGAGGGACTCTGACCAGAGAATATTGTTACCATGGCCAGGTGCAGGGACAGGCTACAGCTACTCTAATACACCAGCATCCTTCCACCAACACTGGCTACTTTCCTTCTGGAAGGTTCTCTAGTTGTAAAGGTGGGTTCTCTGGAAATGATAAATCTCGTGGGACTGGTCACCCTGCAAGGGGCAGCCTGCCAGGGAGAGAGGCTTGAAAAGCCCCATGAGGCTCACGACTTTGTGACAACACATTCTCCTGCCCACTCTTCTGCTTGGGGGCCACGGGGCCTTGTTTCTGAGGCTGGCCATGCTCTTTTTTCTCCATAGCTTCAGCCCAGCTTGAGATCTTGCTTATGAGCTGTGTGTAGGTAGCAATGAGGTGTGGGTTGGAGGCAGCTAATGAATTTTGGAAACAATGTCTCTCTTCCTCCTCGTGTTACTACATCCTTAGGGAAAAAATAACGAAATGGAGAAAGACTAGCAAGAGATGAAACTAGTGAGCTTCTGCACATATTTTTTTCAAATGTCTCTTTGTCCTCTTAGCGCTGTACGCAGCAGTCCTGCCAAGAGCCACATTGAGCTCTGACACAGGCCTTGCAGAGGATGGCTTATGGCAGAGTTGCCCACTTTGCCTTCAGGGAGCTCAAGGTCAAGCTAGGAAGGAAGGAAGCGTAACAGCAGAGAGCCTGCGCGGACAAATGGGAACTCCTGTTCATCAAAGAACTAGGGATGGCCGGGTGTGGTGGCACATGCCCTTAATCCCAGGCTGAGGATCGCAAGCCCAAAGCCACTTGTGAGGCCCTGAGCAACTTAATGAGACCCTGTCTCAAAATAAAAAATAAAAAGTGCTGGGGGATGTGGCTCAGTGGTTCAATCCCTGGTTAAAAAAAACAAAACAAAACAAAACAAAACAAAAAAACAAACCAGGAATGGAACCATCATATGGTCCAGCTAAGCCACTCCTTGGTATTCCCCCCCCCCAAAAAAAAAATCTAAAATTGGCTATTGCAGTGAGACAGCACTTTATAGCAGCACAATTCACATTAGCTAAATTATGCAATCAACCCAGATGCTTGTCAGATGAATGGATTAAGAAATTGTGGAATATATGTATATACAATGGAGTGCTACTCAGCCATAACAAAAGAATGAAATGGTGATATTTGGTGGAAAATGGATGGAAACGGAGAATATCACGCTAAGTGAAATTAGCCAAACTCAGAGCTCAAAGGTTGAATGTTTTCTCTCCTGTGTGGAAGCTAGAGCAAAATAAAGGAAAGAGGGGGGAAGGATGGGGAAGAACCAATCAGATATAAATCAATACGCAGCAAAAGGAAGTATAGAGTCGGGGAAGAATAGGAGAGGGGAGGGAGGCCGGAGGGAGAAGGGGTGGAGCGTGGACTGAAGTCGATTTCCATGTGTGTATGAGTTTATCGGGATGAACCCAAAAACTATGTGTAACTATAAAGCTCTTTAAAAAAAAGTGGAACAAAACCAAGACACTCCTGGTGGCAGCACGTTCCAGGGGCCTAGAGAGCTCCTCCCAGCAACGAGGGGCGAAGGCCAGACCTTGCTTTGGTTGACTCCACTGCCCACCTTGTAGTTTGACATAAGAGGAGGAACAGAAACGAGTAGGTAGAAAGGCAAGGTCAGGCCTGTTAATTGCATTCGGTGCCAGGTAGGTAGGATGTACACACGCTCTCGTGGCCACGATGTCTCTACGCACCGGGTTGTCTTAGAGCACCTGCAGTGGATTTTCACAGCTCACTGTGTGCCGGACACAGGGGCTGCCCGGGGAGCAGGGAGACAGCTGGGATGTCATACAAAGAGCAGGCATACCCTCGGTCGCTGTGGGGCTGTGGTGAGGATTAAATGCAACCTGAGTGTCGAGATTCTGTCCACGACGTAGCGCCAGATCACGCTGTGTTAAAATACAG
Source organism: Aplodontia rufa (assembly GCA_004027875.1). Lineage (NCBI taxonomy): Eukaryota > Metazoa > Chordata > Mammalia > Rodentia > Aplodontiidae > Aplodontia > Aplodontia rufa. The sequence continues at coordinate 6,046 of PVKS010044223.1, forward strand.
CTGTTGAAGGCAACAGCTTGCCAGGGTAACTCTCCTGTGCTGGTTTATAGCGAAGGCCAAGAATGCTTTTTGGGAAGGTGCCTCAGTGTGCTGGGAGCATTTCTTCCGAAATAACGCCCTCCTCCGTTGTCCCAGGTGAGGCTCCAGGTCGGGCTGTACGCCGTGTACCTTCTGGACTGGCTCACTGTCTTTAAGAAGGAACAGTTCCTCATCCTGCGCCTGGAAGACCACGCATCCAACGTCAAGTACACCATGCACAGGGTCTTCCAGTTCCTGAACCTGGGTATGTGTCATGCATCAGACCGATGGGGCCCAGCGTGAGCCCCAGGATGCTGGCCCTCAAGGAGCTTTCTGCGTCAAGCACAGTCACAGCATGCTGGGCAGGGACAGGCTGGCTACGAGGCATGGGGAGGCTCAAGGAGGCCAGTTCAGTGCCTGTTTATCAAGCGCCAGCTGCACGGGTCACTGTGCATGGCGTGGTGGGAGGAGGTGGCCTCTCCTGTGGGAGCTTGCAGTCCAACAGAGGGAGAGATGAGGCTGCTGCCCAGCTCACTGGAACCAGTGTGACATGGGGGAGGCTAGTGCTGTCGTGGTGGGCCTGCGCCGACCGCTGGGGACCCAGCTGCTGAAGGACCATGGAGGCCTCATGGGAGGAAAGGGTCTGGGGTTAGAGCTGTGATGGTGGTGGCTGGAAGAGCCCTGAAAAAGATGTGGGGTGTGGGGGAGGGGCCCAGCCATTGCATCATCTCCGGTGTTGCTGGGGATCCCTGGAGTCAGAGCTGCGTGGCTGTTGGCCTCTGGCACAGCGCTGGGAGGGTGAGCCTCCTCTGAGCTCGAGGGCACCAGCTCCCAAGCCCCAGTGTGCTAACAGGCCACACTATTGGCCATGGCAATGGCTGGCAGAGGCACACACAGGTGGGGTGTTCAGTGCATGTGGAGGGGTCACGCAAGGACAGCAAGCGAAGCTGAGGCAGGGTCAGAACATGCCGCAGTCCTTCCCTGAGGGCCTCCTGTGGCCCTAAGGATCTTGCCTGGGAATTTTGTTAATTGAATATTTCTTAAAATATATCTGCTCACCACTGGGTCATTTTTCTTTGTCCTCTTTTGGAGAGCTGGTAATGTGTTGGGAGTGGTTACCTTTTTTTTTTTCTCCTAAGGCCTAGAACCATTTTTCTTTCATATGGGTACTTGTAGACTCCTTCACATTAATGAGATTGTGTTTTGTCCTTAAGAGGGACAGTAAGATCTGGGGGTGGTGTGCGTGCCTGTAATCACAGCAGCTCTGGAGGCTGAGGCAGAAGGATCACAAGTTCAAAAACAACCTCGGCAAATTACCAAGGCTCTAAGCAACTTAGTGAGACACTATCTCAATATATATATATATATGTGGCTGGGGATGTGGCTCAGCAGGAAAGTGCTCCTGGGTTCAATTCCTGGTGACAAAAAAATAATAAATAAAAAGTTGGGGGGGTAGTAAGGCCCATTTTCTGCCTTGCATAACTTTAGGACAGTTGGAGTTGCTAAGGACTGTGTCCAGATCCCGAGAGCCCAGACTCTAGAGGCCTGACCAGTGACTGGGTGGATTTAAGCCTCCTCTTAGCTTGTGTCCGCAGGCCTGGGCTTAACTGGCAACCTCAGCGGGCAGCCCTGTCCCAGCTGTCCTCTTGCTGATGTCCTTCCTGTAGGTGGAGGTGCAGCCAGCAGGGTCTCTGGGCGGCCTACACAGCCCTCATGGCCATTACTCAGCCAGACACGCAGGCGAAATGGGGCCCAGTGTGGAAACGACTGTGGCAGAATTCCAGCACGGCTTAGCCGGGAGACCAAGCCCCGGGACTGTGCCTGGCAGGTTATACAGTTGTCCCGCACATTCTGGCTGCTGTTGAGCATAAGTGGAAATGAATCTCCGAGGTGAGCCTCAGGTGAAAGGCTTGTCCTGAAGTTCTGGAGGGACCCCCTGAGGGTGGGCCTTAGGAGCTGCCACAGAACTGCTTTGCAGTTTCCTAATAGTATTTCCACCTTCCTCCATCATCTCCTCCAAATGGATTCAGCCAAAGAATTCGGATCCCCAAACACGGTCTTCTTAAAGGAAATCCCTTTCTCAGCACAGAGCGTAGCTGGGAGTTTTACTGGCTCCTTTTACCTCCTGCCATGCCTCTAGTCTTACTGGATTCTTTGTTCTTCGTTCTAGGGCCCCTGAGCGACAAGCAAGAGGCCTTGATGACCAAGAGCCCTGCATCCAATGTGCGGCGTCCGGAGGACCGGAACCTGGGGCCCATGTGGCCGGTCACACAGAAGATTCTGCAGGACTTCTATGGGCCTTTCAATACCAGGCTGGCGCAGATCCTTGATGATGAGGCATTTGCGTGGAAGACACAGTGAGACCCTAGTCCCAGGCTTGCCCACTCTGTCATTCCATGATTTGAACCCTCTCTCTCAGTGAGGAACTGTTTAACTCACAGCGTGGTGAAAACCCGGAGGCTCCGTCTTCTTTTCCTCCCCAGGCACCTGTTATATTAACCAGTTCAGAATTTCCTTGTGATGCTTGGAGCTTGACCCTTGACCCCACAAGGCTCCTCCTGGGGCCACTTGGTCAGGAATCCAGCTGTGCTCTGAGCACCTGGAGCCATGGGGACGGGCAGGCTGACCACAGACTGCATGGAGAGGAGGCTGGGAAGCCACAGCTCAGCTCTGCTCACTCACCTCCAGGACAGCCCAAGTTGGGTTTGACAGTCCAGGGATCTGGTCCAGCACAGCAGGGCTCACGCCACAGGCCTGGCCGGAACTTATGCCTCACATGCTCACGTGCAGTTCTGATATCCTCTAGATCGCTCACCTCATCTGGGCGGAGAGCGGAAGGTCTTCATTGTTTTCCTTTACTCCCAAGTCAGCTCTTCAGTAACATCAGAAATAAACCCTGCTCATTTCGTTGTTTCTAAGAGGTAAAACCCAAAAGTGTTTGGCAGTTGGTCATCTCACCAACATCTCATTCTGCCCTTGCGGACTTTTTGTTTAACCTGAAGGCGTGCGCAAGCTGCTTCCTGCATTTCACCAGCCCCGGCTCTTTCCTGCTTCTTTGGGTGTTTCCTTGAGAAATTCAGTTCCTGTTTGGAAGGGGAATATTTGCAGAATGCTGGAATCGCGCATTCTCAAGGAGCTGAACACTTCCTGGACGGTCTCAGTGACTGAAGTCCTGATGGCAGGCACAGTCTCAGAACTGGAGGAGGCTAAAGTGCTTTACCCTGGCTGGCTGCGGGCTCCACCCCTCGCCTCCCCCAGGAAGGAGTTCATTATCCACATTCTCCATCTCCAGTGGCCAGAGCTCCTCGCTCTTTAAGGAACTAGGATCCCAATTCAAAAATGCTACACAAACTAAACTCGGGCTTAATGTGATGTCTGGAATTTGGAGTGAAACTGACAGGAGCTAGGTGTTTAATGAACTTCCCAGTCCTCTTGGCAACCTGGTTTACAGCAGATGGGCTGAAGGTCTTGGAAGTCATGGTGAAGACTGCAGAGAACGCTGGTGCCCACTTGGCATTGGGTTCCTGGCGGGACTGTGAGGAGGCTTTGCAATTGAGTGCTGTCAAGGGAAGCTTCCTATGAGCCCGTGTTCTCGGGCTGAGGTCCCACTCACCCGAGTCAGCAAGTGCAAATGCTACATACCCAGCTGTCACTCCTGAGAGATGCAGCTGGGCTTCAGTGGCTTCAGGATCTGCCCTTGCTCAGCTGCCTGGTCCAACTGCCACTGTCTTTCCACCACCAGAGAAGGGGTGCTCAGCCATGGTTGGGTATGCAGTTTGCTGTCAGCGCTGCTGCAGCCGGGGCCGGTTCTGCTACTGAAGGAGCTGTGTGTCCTGAGCACCCACTTGCAGGGACAATCCCCTCCTTTCTTGTGCAGCCGGTGCTTGGAGCAGCCGCCAGTGGGGGATCTGGCCTGAGTGCAAGGATGCTTTAGGAAGCCATCACTCCAGTGCGTGTGTGTATTTATTTGGAATACAGAGCGTGTGTGCGTGTGGGCGCGCCTTCTGAGCGGGTTCCCTGTCAGCCCTGCTGCCACGAGGACCCTCCACTCCGGACATGATGCCTTTGCAGATTAATTTCTCTGCCAATTAACCTGTCATTTCCAATACATATTTTGCTATTCTACGTCAACCATGATTACAACAAGGGGTTTTTCTTCTGCTCTCCAATGCATGTGAATAACATGTTGTTTGATTCTGCTTCTTACAGAAGTATTACTGAAGATATTATTTCCAATATTATTTGGTTCATTACTGATCTCTTTTATATACGTGTATATATATATATATATGCAGGCCCCCCTCTGCGCCACCCAGTGCCATCCAGACACGGTTTTTCCCTCTGGGGCCTCTCTCCAGAGGCCACACGGTTGCCTTTGTTTTTCTTGGCTGCAGCCTGGCTCTTGTTGGCAGCACCTGTGACATTTCGAGCGGTGGCTCTCCAGCCCGTCACCCCAAACCAAAGCGAAATGGAACATTTCTCACGAGCTGGTATTGAAGCCACTGTGCATTCTCAGAAGCTGCGAGCGGGTTGTGTCCACTGTACCCCTTAGTTGTGTAAGGTGTCGTGCTGTACTTTTTGAATATTTAATATGATTAAAGATGGATCCATGTGACTGGTGCCTGCAGAGCGTGCGTCCTCGTCTCAGCATGCTGTCTGTTCTTTCCACGGTATACTATGTGTGTGATCAAGCGGTGGAGGAGGCCAACGTCCGCCTTGCATGAGCCACCTGCTTGCTGTGTGAAGGGCTGGCACAGTGGGTGGCTGGTGACAAATGGGCGCAGCCTCGACCAGAACGGCTGAAGAAGGCTCAAGAGCAGTCAAGGATCCAGGTGTTACCGGGGCTCCTGCCAGGGCCCGGCTGTGGGTGAGTCAGGGCGGAGGTCTGGCCCTGTGGTCTCCAGATGTTGGAATCTGTGTTAGGTGACCAGGTCTCACTCCTTGGCCTGTCTGGTCCCTGGGTGCTGAGAGTTTGAAATCCCTGGTGTCTTTAAGTGTATTATTACTAGATACTTGGTGTCCTGCTGTGGCATGGGGCTGACCCTGCAGCACCATCTTGAAGAAGGAGGGTGGCGGGAGCTGGGGACGGGGCAGGTAGGTTCATGGCTAAGGGTTGGTGCCTGGACCTGAGCTCTTCCAAAACCTCCCTGCTGTGTGGTCACCCCCTCCCCCGTGCCCCAGGAACCAGTTCAGGAAAGACTCCCATGAGGACTGTGCATTAACCCTAGGAAGGCCCCTTCTGGGAACCAGAACAGAGGGGCTGCAGGCCTCAGCGTGGGGAGAGAGGCTGCGGTGGCCCGTGCTTCTATGGCAAGGTGGACAGGCAGGGAAACCTGGCCCTGAGGAGCCAGACGTTCCCAGAACTTCACAGCCAGCTCCCCTGCTGGGTCCCAGAGTATAAGTGTGGGTGCAGCGTCTCAGGAGAGCAGTGCCCCCAGGAACTGGGCAAGCTTCCGGTGGCCACTGTAACAAATCCCGTGGTGTCTTAAAACTGCTCAAGTTTCTTCCCTTTCAGTTCTGGAACTAGAAGTCCCAGGTGAGCCTCGCTGAAACCCGGGTGTGAGCAGGGCAGTGGAGGAGCCTGCGCTTCCTGGCTGTCCCGGCTGCAGAGGCTGCTGCCAGGGCTCAGGGCTCCTTCCCATGCCTTCCGGGTGCCCTTCAGTCTCTGCACCTCCTCCCTTTGCTTCGGTGGCCACACGACCTTCTCCAGTGCACCATCCCGTTCTTGAGAGGCTGGGGTCATCTCTCTTCTCAGGATCCAATCTGCAGACTACCTTTCCACGGGAGGGAGCTTGCTCACAGCTCCTGGGGTGACGCCTTGGACATCTCTGGACCTGGCACTGGGAGCCTGCAAGGAAGTAGGGGAGGCGAACTGGGTGCCCAGGGCCAGTCCGTTGCAGCTTTACCTCTGGGTCCCACAGCAGGGCTGACAGCAGAGTACCGAGCTTCTGGATGTGTGCTCTGAGGTGGTATGGCCTCCTGTCCCGTGGTTGGCCTCAGAGGGACACGAGCTCAGTTCGCAAGCCCTCAGTACGCAAGCCCTCAGTAAGCCACTGCCTGACAGATTGCCTGGTTGCTCCTGGTGAGCCAAGACGCCGCCCGCTGGGACGCGCAGTCCTGCTGTGGGGGGCTGAGAGCGTGGTTTGGTTTCGTTCCTTATTCTCTGAGGTTCCGCAGCTCCAGGAGGTCTCTCGTTTCTCAAGTCCAGCTGCTGTGAGTTCATCTCGCTTTAGAGGAGCAGCTTGTGAAAGTCACAAAAATAGAATGTTTTCTGTCCCTAAGGGAGTTTCGGGGGCCTGTGACTACCGTGGTCCCAGCCTTGCAAGTCACCATCCTCGAGGAGCCTGCATGGGTTGGACCAGAGGACAGTAGAGATGGCACAGGCCCCGGGGGGCGAGTGGGGAGGAGCCACGGTAACTGCCACCTGGCACTGGCCTAGCACCCGGCCCTGGGCCTGAGAAGCCAGCCCTGCCTGCTCCTGTGCTCTTCAGTGCTGGCCTCTCAGGCAGCAGAAGGAGTCCACTCCATGCAGGTGGCATGGGCCAGCTGCCCCATGAGTGCCCAACACTGTGTCTGAGGTACAGAGGAGGCTGTGAGAGGGGCCTGCTGTCCCCAGAGAAGAGCCCCTAGCTGGGGCAGCAGCCGGGAGGTGCCAGGCTCTCACAGGGGTCCTTGGGGAGTGCAGAGGCCACTGGGGCTCTGCAAGGCTTCCTGCACCCCAGCTCTCTGGGCTCTGAAAGGCCCTTTAGAGTCAGGCTCTGGCCAGATTCAGAAGAGGGCATATCTCCATCAATGCTGAATCTGGCTGAGGGCAGCAGCGAGAGACACCACCGGAGGGAGGAGACTGAGGAATCCCCTTCCCAACAGCTCAGGGGAAGGCTGGGGAAGTTCCAGCTGCTTCTCCCACTCCCAGCACCTCTCCTTCTTCAGCCATTTTTCCATCAAAAAGGACAAATTTACACCCACCAAATTGTGTGCCCAGAGAAGGGTGGCATGAGGCAAGGGTGAGCCCTGGGTCTGGAACCAGATGAGCAGGATTTGAGGGCGGGCCTGCTAATGCCATCCCATAACCTTTTCTGCACCCACAAGTCTACAGTGCTCATGAGTGGGTGTCAGAGTTAACCAGTGTAAACAGAGGGTCAGAGAGGTCACACACCTTCCTGAGGTCACACAGCTCAGGTTTCCAGAACGAAGATCTTTTACTTTTTTAATTCCAGAGTCCATACTTTGAATTGTGGGCAGCATATGCTGTTCACCCTCCACACCCTGGGGCCACATCCTAGAGGCCTGTCAGCGTCTTGAATATCAAGACCCCCTCCTTCTAGTGCCCATTTCCAATGCCCAGTCGTCTGCAGGGTGGAGACTTTCTGTGGACCTGCCTATTCAGGGGCAGGTGTGACCAGGGCTTCTGGAGAAAGCCTGGGTGAAAATGAACATGATCCTGCCCTGCCAAAGGCTGACTCTGAACTGTGCCAAGAGCAGGAGACAGGTGCCCGCCCTTCCGAGTGGTCTAAGCCTCCCATGTAGGCAGGTTTGTGCTGAGGAATCCCCAGTCCCCTGAGACCTGAGTCACAGCAGAAGCGGACTGCCCCACCCTGTGACCGCAAGGGCACTAAAGGAGCGCACCCTAGCCAGAAGCCGTACGAAGAGCGAGCGTTCGGTTTTCTCGGCAAGTGTTTCCTGAGCACCTGCTTTGCCCAAGGCACTGGGGTGGGGATGGCACTGTTCATTTGCTTGGTCACTTGAGTTTTGGTGGAGTGTGGCCCTGCACCTGCCATTGGAGTACCCAGGCGAGCAGACCTGGTTCACACCTGCCCAGAGCTGGGGTCCAGTGCAGAGGACATACAACAATGAGAAGTGGGCACATACTGATAGGAGCTTTGCCTGAAGCAGGGCAGAGCTGCAGCAGCCATTCTGGTGAAGTGCTGGGGACAGGGACACCCTCCTAGTGAGGCTCCACCACCCCAGCCACCGTACTCTGTGTCACCTCCCATCTGCCTCAGAGACCAAGCCCAAGGAGGAGCTGGGCCTCCACTCCACTGCAGAGGAAAGAGGCAGACATGCTGGCCTCTCCCCTGCCACGAGAGCCAGAGCCCCACAGGCCCTCCCTGGTGCCCCCAGGGCCATTCTTCCCCAGGACCCACCAACTGTGTCACTCTCTTTGAAACCCTGGCCAACCTCCCAGCTCACTTGGAGAAAAAATGCAAAGACCCTCAGGCATGCAGACCCCTGGCCCTCAGGTTCCTCCTGGGACCCCATCCTGCCAAGGTCCATGACCCTGCTGCTTCCACTTCCGGTTCACTGTGGCCATACTGACCTACCTGCTGTCTCTTGGCACACCAGGCCTGTGCCTGACTGTCCCCTGTGTGGCACACCCTTCCCAGACCTGT
>PVKS010044224.1:0-14447 GCA_004027875.1 Aplodontia rufa
GGAGAATAAGGAGGTAGACTAGGAAGGGATCTAGGGGTAATTCTGATCTAAGAATATATGAATATCATATTGCTACTTTATATGCATTTTAATAGTACAATACTAAATTTCTTAATAAAAATAAGTAAATCTGGAATGAAGTATTCTATGCTTTTAACAGGAGCATGGAAACTTGAGATTAATAAAAAGCTTTCCCACTTGTGTAATTAATTGTATTGGTCTTGAACAGAATATCCATTTAGATATACAAAATGTACTGATTTGTGAAGACAAATCAATGAATCTAATATATCCTATGAAGGAAAGTTAGCATAGACTGGGTGCTTACTTTATCACTAAGGTTTATTTTCACCAAGGTTTATTTTCACCTAGCTATGTTGCCACACAACAAAGGCACTTTCTTATAAAGCCATTCCAGTAACTCAGTTCCGAGGCAATGAAAAATGTTGCTATTATAGGAATTCTGTGACAAAATTCCTGAACATTGTATTTTCACATGAATAAGACAAATGCACAAAATGTTTTAAAATAAATTGTGCTATTATCAATTAATTAGATATGTATGCTTACACAGATTTTGGAATATTAAGCCAATTATTAAGAAGAAAAGAATTATAATTAACAATATCAACACCCAAACATTGCTATAAGTACATATATGATTTCCTTTTAGGGTTATTGAATTGTAGTATGTTTATTAAATCTCATGCTGCATATATAGTTTTGTGTCTGGATACTTAAATTTAGTAGTACATTAGGAGACTTTTCAAAACATTCTTCAAAACATTTTAATAGTTCCATGATATCCCATCATTTACATATGTTAAAATATATTGATTTTATATGATCACTTATTAAGCTACTGATTTCAAGTCCAAGCCCACTCTCCTGTGTCCCAATTCATGACTCCTATCTGAGATACTCCATAACAGATAATTAGGCCCATTTATTTATATGACATAATTAATAATGTGATTGATACTTTTTAAGCTTTCACGTTTGTATATCTGATTACAAATTAAAGTTTCACTTTAGACATTACACTTATTACTCTTGATGCTTCTGAGAAGTAGAGGCAGTCATTAGAGGAACGCTTTCACCTCTCAGAATGATAAATTTGGAAGTGGGAAACAAGATGTTTATATTTCAGTACTATTCTTTCTCTACTCATTTTGAAATTTATAGACCTTCAGAGAGCATGTGCCCCAGTAGACTTTTCGTACCATTAACTTATCAATAATGGCTCTGTACTCCTAAGAGGCCTGCAATTCTATAGGGCAGTCTCTAATCAAGTGGGTAAGGTAAGTCTTTGATTTGGGGATTCAGCATCAGAAACACCATGTTGCCACATAACTAAGGGACATTTTATTAAAGCTCTTTCAGTGGTTCACTTCTTAGGCAGAAAAAAAAGGATGCTATTCATAGCAATTCTGTGTCAAAGTTTCTGAATATTACAAGAATTTTAGATTATACTGTCAAACAAGATAATGCCATCTTATACTCTCAGTAACCATGCTGACTAGAGCTCAATATGATTACTGCTAATAAAAATTTTGTGATGAAATTTTGTGAATTTTTTAGTATTTTAAATAATCACTTAGGAGGCTGTGCATTAATAACCCAGGTACTTGGAAAAGTCCATGTCTATATGATAATCACCTTTGGGTGACACATTTTGAACAGAACTGAAACCAGAATATCAATTTGGACTTTTATACACATTTTCTAGCTTAATTCAAAAGAAAATAAAAAGAAGAGAGGAGAGGGTAAAGGAGAAGTAGAAAGGTAAGGAGAAAGATAGGAAAGAAAGAAAGGGAGTGAAAGAGGAGGAGAAGGAGGAAGAATGGATTTTGTGGACCTAAGGCATAGTTTACCTTGTTGGGAAAAACTTCCAAAAGTCTACTATGGCAATGTTTATATGAAAACAAATGAGATGACTGTAATTAACACTCTCAACAAATTAGGTGTAGTAAAAATATACCTTAACAAAGGTCATATGTCACAATCCCTAAGCTACTGTCACATTCAACTGTGAAAAGTTGAAAGTTTATTCTATAAGATAGGAATAATATAAAAATGTCTACTCTCAGAGCTTTTGTTCAATGTAATACTATGAGTCCTAGGTAGAGCAATTAGGCAAGAGAAAAAATCAAAAACCATCCCAATTAGAAACAAAAATTTTAATTGTCTGTTTTCTGAAAACATGATCTTATATGTAGAGCACCCAAAGAAAGTTGTCAAAAATTATTACAACTAGTAAACAAATTCAGTAAAGTTGTTGAATACAAAATCTATATACAAACGTCCGTTGTGTTTCTATATTACAATAATGAACTATCAAAAAGGCATGGAAAATCTGAAAGCCAGCCTAGAAAACAGTCTGAGGGAAATGGAGACCCACTACACCATGCAGATGGAGCAACTCAATGGGGTCCTGATGCACCTGGAATCAGAGCTGGCACAGACTTGGACAGAGGGGCAGTGCCTGGCCCAGGACTATGAAGTCCCGCTGAACATCAAGGTCAAGCTGGAAGCTGAGATTGCCACTTAGTGCCTCCTGCTGGGGCGACAGAGAAGACTTCAGTCTCAATGATGTCCTAGGCAGCAGCAAATCCATGCAAATGATCTAAAGACGGGCTGGATCATGGATGGAAAAGTGGTGTCTGAAACCAATGACACCGAAGTGCTGAGGTACTGGGGTAGTAGGAGCAGGGAACCCTTGGGAAACAGGGAACCAATAAAAGTTCAGAGGTCATTAGACATCAAAAGAAAAAATAATTCCAATGTCATTTCTTACAGTAATATAGAAAAATATACAGACACCAAAGATGCATAAATGAAATGTGGCGTTATACACAACTGAACACAATACACGAAACAATGAAATAGTCATTTTCAATGAGATGAATGGACCTGGTAGGCACTACGCTAAGTGAGATAAGCCAGGCATAGAAGGACAAATAACACATTGCCTCCCTATTTTGTGCAATCTAAAAGAAATTTGATCTTGTAGAAGTAGAGAATAGCATGGGGATTGTCAGAGGCTGGGGCTGGAGGAGGAGGAAGAATGAGACATTTTTGATCAAAAGGTATACACTTTCGATTATATGATGAATAGGTTCTTGAGACCTAAAGTGAAGTGACTATATTTCATAATAATGTATATTTAAATTTTGTTGATGGTAAAACTTAAAATTTTTCAACACACACACACACAAAGGTAACAATGTTTAGAGACGAATATGTTAATCAGCCTGATCGTGGTAATCATTTCACAATATATTTCACATTTCACATACATTAAGACGTCACGTTGCACGTTAAGTATACATAATTATTTTTAAAAGAGAGAGGGACAGTGAGAGAGAGAGAGAGAATCAATTTTATTTAGTTTTTCATATGGGTTTCATTGCTTTGACACTTCACTGTGTACGTGCTGCTGGGGTTCAAAGCCATGTCATTGCACACGCAAGTGCCATAACTGCTGAGACACTGCTCCAGCCTGAAGTATACACAATTTTTACTTTTTGATTATTTATTATTCAGTAAACCTTGAAAAAGGTGTGCCTTCTATTGATAGTTTGTTCCACTTAACGTGTACAAATTCTCTAATCTACTTTTTCTGATAAAGATTGCCCTAGAATTATTGAAATTTATACTCAGAGATTAAATTTGACTCCATAATCACCTCTTCCTCTACCCATACCCTTTGTTTTGTCCCTTTGAGTTCTTCTCACTGGAAATGAAGTGCAATTTCCAGCCCCTTGACTTTGTATTTGATCACATGGCTTGCTTTGGTTAGTGGCATGCAAGCAGACAGAATGCAAGCAAAAGCTTGAGGTGTGCTTACGCAATGGAATTGCTTTCCAGGTCTTCTATCATTGGAATAAGAACAATATACATCAATGAGCCCATGAGTCCAAAGAAGACAACAGAAAAAGGGCAAAGATGGACCAAACCTACAGCTTAAAGTCAAGCCCAGCTATGTTGAAACTAGGTCAGCTGACCTCAGATGGCTCACAACAAGGAGGAAAGATAAGTATTTATTGAATGCTTATTAAGTATTTTAAGTCATGTAAATCTCACAGCACCTGTATGAAGTATGTAGCTTTAAAATTATATCATAATGAAGAAACTGAAATGTCAAGTAATTTGCTGGATGGTCATATTAACGATAAGGCAGGGCTCAGGATACATACCTAGACAGTTCAGCTTCAGAGTCCATACTCTTAATCACTTTGCTATGATATCATCTAAGGTAAATGAAGTTAATATTTAAGCAATTATATTACAACATAAAGTTTCATGAACTTCAAATATCAGTAATATTAAAACCCAAAATTGGGAAAATATTTTTCTATTTTCTTCTGAAATATGGCCACATTGTATTGTGTGTGTGTGTGTGTGTGTGTGTGTGTGTGTGTGTGAAAGAGAGAGAGAGAGAGAGAGAAAGTGTGAGAGACAGAGGAGACACAGAGAAAGATTTGAGGTATCATATCTGGTGTTTCTGTTTTTGAAGTAGAATTGATAAATTGAAATTCTACAATTCATAATTGATAAATTGAAATTATGAATCTGTTGGCTTCTATTTTGTCCATTTCTCTCAAGAGATTGTCAGCTTCACAATCTCCCAAGAGTAAGAATCTTGCTTTTTTAAGCTCTGTGCTTCACAAGTACTTGGTACATAATTGTTGATAAATACATTTGAAGTAATGACTTCTCATAATATTATTTTGAGATGTAAATATGTTGTGAGTTACAGAAAACAGTGACTCTATTTTTCTTTTGCTCAGGTAATGACTATGTCATCTTTTTGCCGGTATCACACTGTTTTGATAACTGTAACTTCCTAGTAAGTTTGAAATTGAGGATTGTGAGGTGAGTTCTCTAATTTTGTTCATTTCAAAATTATTGTAGCTATTCTGATCCTTTGCACTGCTACATAAATTTTCAGATTAATTTGTCTATTACTGAACACAATCAGTTGGGCTATTGATAGGGATTGCATCAGATCTATAAATCAATTCGGGAAGCATTGCCATAGTTATAATATTGCTAATTGATCTATGGACCTAGGTTATCTTTTCATATTCATTTTTATTATTTTTATTTATTCATTTATTATTATTTTCATATATTTTCTCTTTTCAGCAATGTTTTATAGTTTTAGTGAGTAAATCTAGTACTTCTTTTGCTCAATTTGTTCTTCATGAAGTATTTGATTCCACTTATATTTGTAGCTAAACTTTATTGGAAACAGTTATTCTCATTTGCTTATCTACAGTCTATGGGTGCTTTCATTTTGGAAGCAGTATAGTGTGTGTGTTTTTGTTTTTGTTTTGTTTTGTTTTGTTTTTCAGAGGAAGGGGCAGTCGGAGAGAGAGAAAGAATCTATTTTATTTAGTTTTTCACATGGTTTTCGTTGCTCTGACACTTCATTGTGTACGTGGTGCTGGGGTTTGAACCCATGTCCTTGTGCATGCCATAACTGCTGAACAACCACTCCAGCCCCAGCAATATAGTTTTAATTGAAATAGTTTGCCCACTTTTGTCTAGAAGAATTCTCTTGAATATACTCTCTATTAACAAACACAGCTGAAATTATTTTCTACAGAACACTCCAGAAAACTTAAGTTTTCTTCTCTAATGTTTAATGATCTTTGCAGTATAATACAGTATCTCACAAATTGTCAAACTGCTGTTTCCTAAATGAGACACAGAGGACCATCATAAATTATTCTAAAACTCCAGACAATCTGCAGTGTTGCAATCTGAGTGTTTTTGAACTTTATGAAAAGGTAGTTCTCAGTAATCATGCCCCGTTGACTTGAGAGGAAACTGCAGTGTGGGGGATGGCAGGTCCTCCAGGAGACTCCTTTGTCAAGAATCCCTCTCAGTTGCTGTTTATCCTGGCAGAGGTCCTTCACTGCTTTCTACCTTTCAAGCAAAGCAAACTTCTCAACACACAAAGGTCCAGATGGTGAAGAAAGAGACCATGAACAAATTAATGAGAATATTTTTCAGTTTATTATTGAACTTGTTATTCTTCCAAGAGCTTGTTCTGTTTGTGATGGTGACATTAATTGACCCTCTGGTACAGAAGGAAATATTTCTTCTGTGAAATAACAGACACAAATAACAATAAGCAACACAAATAGAAATGTACTACTTCTTAGTTTTGAAATTTTATTTTACCAACACTGCACATGGTATTAAAGAAAATAAGCTTAATTGATCTTGAAGGCTACTCAATCAACCACAGATAAGAGAGACAAAAAGTCCAAAAGGCGGAAATGAAACAGATCTTGAAGTACAAAATAAATGGAAGAAAGTCACTAATAGGAATTTTAAAGTCTGTGGATTTTAAGGTCTGTGCAAAGTAACACAAGCAAAATACAAATAATTTGAAACACTCATTGGTTTAACTTTGAAACTGCTTTGTGATAGCACCATCTTGTGGCCAAATTTAAAACAGTTCTAGTCCCACTAAAGGACAGTAGGTTTCCTTAAACACAATGCTTCCTATGAAGTCTATGGAAACTTAGACTTACACAAGACTATCTTTTTTATTGGATTTTACTGTTATTGGATTTTACTGTCACTTTAGAAATGTGTTTTCAATTATTTCAAATTCAATTATTAAAAGATTAGAAGTTATTAAAAATATCTGCAGAGCTAATTGGATACTTCGAAAAATACTTAATATTTTTTAAAGCTAAATTTATATTTCAACAAAGAGAAAGCTAAATATGTCATGAGTTATACATAAGAATGTATTTAAAATCACAAATGTTTCCATCTTTGAACTTACTCTTTAAACTCACTAGAAAACGTTTAAGAAGTTATAATAGCACTAAATTTAAAATATTTTAGATCTAAGGGCATGGTAATAAAAAGAAGATAATAAATTAGCTTATTCTAAAAGTATAATTAGTATAGAAGTGCAATAGGTAAAGGTTATCAAAATGTGTGCTATTTATATTACATGGTAACAGTGACCATGTAACAAATGTCCCTGAATTTAGATTTATGTAGTCTGCTCTTTATGGTTCAATTTATTCTTTCTCATGAACTATCTTATAGTGCCTAAATCTTTCCCATTCCAAACATTGTAAATATAAAGTTCATTTTTCTTCACAATTCAAACTTTCTAATGATGCATTATGGTCTTCATTGTAAGGAATACAGCCTTAATGCAATCTTCCTCCCTAAGATTTTTTTTCCTGCAGCCTTTTAATTTAGATTGTTAGGCTTATTGCACTAAGGATCTTATCCAGCCTCTCTGCATACATGTATTTGAAAACTATGGTGAAAATCATTAGAGCTCAGGACCTTCAAACTAGAGGGCAAGAGACTGGAGTGATCGCTAAGTGGTTAGAGCACTTGTCTGGCATATGCAGGGACCTGGGTTTGAACTCCAGCACCACACAAACAACTAAGTGTCAGAGAAACAAAAATCAGATGAAAAAAATAAATAAATAAAATTGATTATCTCCCACTCTCTCGCTCTTTATTTAAAAAAGAAAACAAAAACAGACGAACAAACAAAAATACCTGAAAGGCAATGCGAGTATCTTATGAGCAAGATTTTCAGTTTTCCAAAGAGGAAATTCAGACCCCCAAACTGAAGCAATTCTTATGTATCAAATTATTGAAGACTGATGAACCAAGGAGAAAATAAAACACTTTGTGCACTGAGGTTAGCATTCTTATCCAAACTATGATTTACTAAGGTCTCCAAAATATGTGTGAGGACTATTCTCACCATAGAACACCCCAGTGTTCTGCTTTATGTATGCTGAGCTGGTTTGCGTGTGGTTTTATTCCAGAGTATCTTTTCCTTAATTATTTTTGCATTATTGCTTTGTGATGTTCCAAGAAAAATCTACCCAATGCAGCTCTCCCAGGCTTATTCTTCTTTAATTTGCACCTTGTGCCTGCTAGTGTGCCTGGAGAAGAGGGGTGCAGGAGTCTCCTGTGATGTAAGCCCCTACCTTAGGCGAACCTGGGAACCTGAACTTTGAGGAGGTTGCATTCACAAGTTTTCCTGCCTCTGCTGCAGATATGATTTTTGAGTCTTGTATGCACTTCTGCCCCCTCAAAGTGGGCTCCCTCCCTCCCTATCCTCACACTCCTGCAGCTGCAGTTTCCACTAGTTCCTTCTCAGGCAGGCACACAGGGAAAGCTTACTCAGGTTTCTTCCCAGGCTTCCCTTTGGATGTCTGGTGACATTCCTGGAGGGAAAAGCCTATGAGAGCTTGGATTTCCTTGATGTGCATGTCTATTGGGGGCCTCACATTTGCACAGCCGTCTGCATTTAGTCTTAAGCAACCATTTAAATTTTTAGCTCAGTCTGCTCAGCAATATATGGGTCATGTTTAATTGCATCTGCCCCACATAAGTAGCTCCTTGGCTCTTGTTTCTTGCTTGCAGGCCCCATCTCCCTGCAGACATCTGGTGTTAGTTATTTGTTCTGAGACTTAACTTCCCCTTCTGAGATCAAGAAAATTTATTGTTTGTTCTTTTTTCATAAAATTTTTCTAGCTGTGAGAGTGGGAAAAGCATCATTTCCACTTACATTTATTTCTAAATATCATTCTCCAATTAAAGCAATCAGGGATCCTCGGTGAAATGGATAATACTGGGGCTGATGCAATGAAAACCAAAAATTAAGCTTGGAGCATCTTCTAGTGCCAGAAGAGAACTTACACAGTAGAAAAGATGGAGTCATGTCAAAATGACAATACAGGCAAAATGAAAGAGCTCTCAATATCCAAAGTTGACCTATTTGGGCAGCATAATAACTATGGTAATGGCTTGTAACCAATAAATAAATAAATATTTATATCAAAAAATTATATTTTACAAATTAAAATGTATGTGTGCATGTGTGTAAACAGGGGAGAAGTTATATGTTTATTTTTATAGAAAAATTCAAAGAATAGATATAAGAAGGTTGAAGTCACTACTAGAACATGAAATTAATCATTCCCATAGGAAAGATGCAGTGTTAAAAGAAGTGGGCAAATTTTTAAAGCAAATCAAGATGCTGGCATAACTGCAGCATAGCTTTCCCCAAACTTTTGTCAATTTCGGTGTTAGTTCTAACTGACAGCCATGAATTCTTTGACAATCTTTATCTGGGAAGTGGAACTCACTTCTCCTAAAGAGTATGGTATATACTTCAATAGAATATGTGAAGGAAAGTAACACCTGTAGAGGGGAGAGACTTAGAAGGCAGCTGCCATTTCATTATCTAAATGATCAGGGATCCTATCACTGGTCACACATCAGGTTGATGATGCGTATCACAGTGTGATGTGGTAAGGATATAACTAGTATTCTCTCCTGAATACAAACCACAGTCCAGTCAAAGCAAGCATCAGATATGTCCAAAGTGAGAAATACTCTACAAGACCAGTACTCTCAAAGGGGACAAAGTTATAGGAAACAAAGTTATAGAAAGAAAAGAAACTTACAAAAAAAGACCCAGTCACAAATTGAAGGGGACTTGTAGACACATGCTGGCTAAATGCAATGTAGTGTCCTGACTTGATTCAGTAACAGTAGAAGGACATTAGTGGAAAAAACAATAAAATATGAATAAAATGTGCAGCTCTGTGACTTGTATTGTACCAATATTAATTTCTTAATTTATGAAAACACCACATTTGTGGACGATGCTAACATTTGCCGAGTAAAGTTTGGTTAAAGGTATATGGGAGTACATTGTACACT
Organism: Aplodontia rufa; assembly: GCA_004027875.1. Classification (NCBI taxonomy): domain Eukaryota; kingdom Metazoa; phylum Chordata; class Mammalia; order Rodentia; family Aplodontiidae; genus Aplodontia; species Aplodontia rufa. The sequence continues at coordinate 9,739 of PVKS010044224.1, forward strand.
GGTCTTTAAATCTTAAACTTGTCTCAAAATAAAATATTTATAAAAGAAGCAAAAAGGTAATTTTGATCCAACTCTTTCTTTCTTGACTCACCTTGTGTACCTTCATCTCACCTCTAGAGACAGAACAGTGGATTTTTCTGAACACAGAATTTTTTAAATTTTCATTGGTTCTTTTTAGATATACATCACAATAGAATATACAATGACATAATTATAAAAGCATGGGGTGTAAGTTTTTTTAATTCAGTCCTCAGTATTTCCTCTTTCCTTATTGTTCTCTTCCCTCTACTGATCTTTCTGTTATTTACAAGTTTTTTTTAAATTAGTATCTTGTTGATGTACATGTTGATGAGAGTCACTGTGGTATGTTCATATATGAACATATGGAATATTAATGACTTTATGCCATTTGGCGGCAAATGCACGGAACTCAAGCTGTCACGCTAAGAGAAATGAGCCAATCTCAAAAAACCAAAGGTCTTGGTTTCATTCTTCTTTAAGAGCTGAGTATGTCCCACAATTTCTTGATCTAGTGAATCAGTGAAGGTCATCTGGGTTGATTCCATAATTTAGCTATTGTGAATTGTACTGGTATAAAAAACAAATCTCTTCATCATGTAAGACTATAATGTACCAATAAAAAAGCCAAAAGTTAAATGTTTCTCCTTGGTATTCAGAAGCTAACCCAAAATAAGATAAAGATCAGAGGAATAGACTAAGAGAAGGGACTAGAAGGAGGAGGAATGAGATAGAGGAAGTTCATGGAATCAATCAGATTTAACTTTCCTGTGTTCCTCAGTATTCCTTGTGGGCATGAATATGAACAGCTTGAGCTGAGGTTTAAAAGCACAGGATATTTTCATAAATTTGGTAACCAAATCGGGAAAATACAATAGCCTGCTTCCCGGGGGCTTACCTGCCAGATCAAATATCTAAATCATAGGCCCTAGCTAAGGAACCAACAGAATCAACTGTTGGCCACCTTGTATTTCCTCTGGCCCTTCAAGTGGATTTATCCTTGCCTTGTATTGTGAGAGTCCTTTTGTTGGCTAGTCTGAAAGTCACAGTCTTCCAGCTTCGTTTATTAGTTAATTGGTTACTGTCATTAACAATAACGACATAATAAAACCAGTCTTGAAATCAAAGACTAACAATGAAGATTGCAAACTTATGATGCTAGAGACAAATCTCCCAGGATTGTGTCTACCATTTGTTCATAGGGTCTGAATCTAGCTCCCATGCTGACCACTTCAATATTTCTAAATTTGTTATTATCTTTAAATTAGTAAACTGAAAAATTTGGTCCTCCTATGCTTTTCTTACAAAATACATAGTTGCTGGAAGCTTTGGTGTCAGTTATTTGGTGTCTTCAGTAGCATAGGTAGCAATAAACAGTGCCCCATTGGTGATCTGTAAATCTTTTAAAGGGAGAGTAGTGAGCTGCTGCCACCGGAAGTCATCTAGTCCAAGAGGCCAATGATGGATGCTGTTAGAATTTGTGACTTCTGCCAGAAGATATTCTCAGCATGAATCTCTGTAGTTAGATTTACAAACTGAAGAGTTCTCACAAGACTCTCACGTGGTGCTTTCTGTACTCTACTTGTTTGTCTTCTTAACTTCAATCAATGCCTGCTACTACTCATCTACCTGTTCACAAATATATGTACACTCCAATTGTGCATCTATAAGTAGCCTATGGCTCTTTCAACATCCAAATAACCGATCTCTACTTGAAGAAAGCACATGTGTCAATTGGATTGATGGAAAGCGTGGCCTTGGACACTGCTCCAACAAATCCAGCAAGGAATCCTTCTTTAAGGGATACACAAGGAAGTCGGTGCTGCCAGCATTCAGAGCAGAGCAAGCAGAAAGATGGTTCAGGTTGCTCAGGATTGCAGGCTTTGACCTCAAAATTCTTCCAAGAGATTTTAAGATTTCAGAGGATACCATACTGAGTATTTTATAACCAAGTCTTGAGTAGCTCAGCACAGAGTTTGATGTGAAATAGGTGAATTTAAGTAGTCTTCGACATTCAGCATGATTGCTAGGACACAAGCTATTAAATACTCAGTCTTCTAAATTCAGAAGAAAAGCTATGCAGTCAGGGTATACACAGTCCCTGTGCTATGTTTTAAAAATTGACTAACAGGGCTGGAGTAGTGGCTCAGCTGTTTCGGCGCTTGCCTGACAAGCACGAGGACCCGAATTCAAACCCCAGCGCCACGAACACAACTGAGTGTTGGAACAACTAAGGCCATGTGAAAAACCAAATAAAGTTGTTTCTCTCTGTCTCTCTCACTGTCCCTCTCTCTTTATTAAAAAAAATAATAAAAATTGACTAACAGGCTCTAAGATCAAAAGTTCTCTAGGTTCATGCCCTTCCTTGTGCTGCGTTCATTTTTTCAGTTCAAACTCTCTCTTTCTCTCTCTCTCTCTCTCACACACACACAGTCATCCAAAGATCCAAAGAGTGCTGGAGTTTTATCCTTACCTAATGTGACTCAGCAATATCCTTATTCAGTGAGAATATTCTAAAGAATTTAAGAATATGCAAAATTTTATTAAAATATGCTAAATAGGTTTGGGAAAAAAACGTAGTAGATGTAGCTTTACCTGAGGGATTAAATTACAAGTCTAAAGATTCTAATAACTTAACCTGATCTTAGACTTTTATTTTTAGGGCATAATAGTCATTTGCATGTTAAGTCATGCCAACTCAAAATCGTCCTTGAATCTGGAAAAACAAAAATACAAATCAGAAGACAATTTATTATTTATTATTTAAACATATGCATGCTTCTCAGTACATCTAGGAAAGTATTTGTCAAATTCAAGTTATGTCAGATTATTTCCTAAAGCAACGGATCCCTGTCACCTTTCAACAACAGCCAAAAGCATGAAGGATTTTGCAAGGTCAGAATGATTTTGCCCCTCTCTATTTCTGAAGACTCTTCTTAAGTTACCCTTCCCTTTACTCTTTATGCTAGAGTTATATGAATTCAAATGTCTCATGCTTCTAAGACCTCCAGACCATAGAAGAGTCAGTTCCTATTCATTGCTCTCTTCGTCTGGCTAACTCTTCTTATACATCCTGCAAGTCTCAGTGAACTGCAGCAACTCTCCTCAGTAAGGTCCACAATGAGACACTCCATCCTCTGTGCCTACAGCACTTAGTTCAGATTGAAGTAGTCAACGAATTGATTGAGGTTATTTGTCTAACCTGTATGTTTACCATTAGAATATATACTTTACAAAGAAGGATATCAAGAAGCTACTTAATTTTGTTGTTCCTAATATTGAGTACAATGTCCAGAAAATAGAAAATACAAAATTTTGGCTCTGATTAACTCACTAGAATTTTATTTGAGTTTGTGATATCGAAGTCCCAATTAGTGACATAGTGTTACTTTCCTTTCTTCATTCTCTGTGCATAAATATCCCTTAGGGAACTCTGAACGAACTTGCTGGGAAGAATACTGCTATTTGATCTCCAGCCAAAAAGCAGCATTATTTAATGTTAATTGTGCAGCATTCATCACCATTGCTTAAAATTCATGCACATTTTTCTTCTCTTTATAACTTTTTTACTTATAATTTAAGATCTATTTTACTAATGCCAAATAGTCTTGTTTTACAAATAAATAAAATGTCATAGAGATTTTTCCTTCAGATTTCCTGAAACACTTTCAAAAAAATTTAAAATCTTTACATCAGGATCAGAACATTCTGTTCTTTTACAATGTCAGTTATTATTGCATTATGCCTGAATCCATGTCTCATTAATTTCTGTTTTCCTATTTTAGTTTTGAAATTCCATGTGTGTTTTGTAAGTTGTATTGGATATAAAATGCACTGGATACATGTTAGAAACTAGTTTAATTTCAATCTATAATTAAACTCAGTAGCAAACACTAATCTAACAATACTATGAACTTGACACTCACATACATATGCATGTGTGCACACATACACACACACACACAAACTTTGCATATACTGTGTTGAGAAATTTTCTTTAGTGTATTTTTACTACCTTAGTAGCTAATTTAGACAAATCATATTTATTTATTTTTTTTAATTTTTTTATTTTTGAGCAACCTTACAAGATTTTAACAAAATAATATAAAATGTGTATAAAATGTGTATATATTCTGGATATTGCAATTATCCCCAGGAGTGCCCCCCCAATTACCCTCCCTTATCCCTCCCTTCCCTTTCCCTTTATAGCTCTAAAAAAACTATTAGATTGTAAAGCATTATATCTTATCTGGATTTAACTCATGTTTCTAGACCAACTTTCTCATTGTCCAGGGACTAGTCCCCACCTCCACAGATGAGTGGAGACAATGGACCCTTAGATCTCTGGGTTAAGCTGATTTTACTCATCATGATCTCTTCCATAACCATCCATTTACCCTCGAAGGCTGCAATGTCATTGTTTCTAATTGCTGTGTAATATTCCATGGTATAAATGTACCACAGTTTTTGGATCCATTCTTCCTGTGAGGGTACCGGGGTTGTTTCCATAGCCTAGCAATGGTAAATTGTGCTGCTATGAACATCGATATTGCTGTGTCACTGTAATGTGCTGATTCTAAGTCCCCTGGAAAGATACCCAGGAGTGGAATAGCAGGGTCGTATGGTGGAGTCATCCCTAATTTTTTAAGGATTCTCCATACTGCTTTCCAGAGGGGCTGTACCAGTCTACA
>PVKS010044225.1:0-14445 GCA_004027875.1 Aplodontia rufa
AGTAAATAAAACTGGGAGATTATAAAGTAAGGGTTACAGAAGACATTACCAGAGTTACAAGTTCTAAGTCAGTTTGAAATCCACAAATTTCCCTAATCTCCTATATGGGTAAACTCATTCTGTTTTTCACTAGTATGATTATTTAGTTCTAATATTTATCCCTCAGATCTATCCAAAAGACATAATTGTGGTACATAAAAGCCCTATGCCAATAAAAAGCTGTACAGAAATCAGATAGTATTCCCCACCTCAAGGGGACACCTGTGCTACCATAAAACTTAAATATGTTTCTAGCAACACTACTAAGGTTTCTAAAGCTGTGCATGGTCTCCACTTATGTAAATAACATCTTAGGCCACACCCTAAGCTCTAATAAGTTACTATCTTCTTAGTCTTCAAAGGCTGGCTGATAACACTGATTGTTTTATACTAATTGCTTGCAGAAAATAATGTTTTGTTGCATTATTCATTGCTCTAGTATGACCCCTCCCCTGAGCACAGAATGTCCAGTCATCTGCCAACTCCATTCACCTGCCAACTCCCACCATCATGGACCTCTGGGACCAGTAAGCACCAGATGGTCACAGAAATATGACCCTCCATGCAGCTGCCTCCCAACTTCTACTGAGATCACCCAGACAGATCCTTTGGAGAGTGTCCCTGACTGCCACAGCCAACGCCTCACTGTCAGCATGGAAGAAGCAAGAATAGTCATCTCCCTTTTCCCCCAAAGGCAATCAAGGACCTCTTCAGAGGGGATATTGAGGCAGGAGATAGATTATCTGTAGGCAGATAGAAATGGGGACCTCAGAAAATTGGATCACACCACCCCAGACTAAAATCCTAAGCTAAAACCTTTTTGTTTTTGGCTGCCTGAATGGAGGGCCCCACTTATGTGTGGGTGATCAACTTCTATTCTTGGCAGGAACACCCTAACCAAATTCAATGCCTCCATTCATTTTAACACACCCACCCAACTTAGCCCTCACACTCCTTTATCCTCTCATGCCATTTCCTTCCCCTCTAACACCTCTGTCAGCTCTCCTCCTTGAGGTGTCAGCCACAGTGTGAAATATCTCCAAACCGCCCATCACACTCTTGTAAAAATTTCCCTACAAGACCCTGCCTCCAGCTAAAATAAGTTACCTCCTATCACCCCTCTGGCTGCTTCAATTATAACCAGGGAATATTCTTCCTAGGCAGAATTACTACTCGCGTCTGTTTACCCACTAACTGGATAAAAAAAACTTGATATCATCAACCAAACTCATTATTGTAAAAAATAAGAAAAAAGAATAATGATTGGTATGGGTAAATTCAGACAGAGATGTTCACTGGGATTTGTTGCTCTCACGCCAATTTCACCTGCACCACCATAATGAAGGGGGGCATGGGAAGTGACAGCCAGCAGGAGAAATGGGTATGAAGGGAGAATGAATGGCACACAGGGAAAATGGTGCTGGACCTTAGCTATGCAGCTGGTTTTGTTGATTAACTGGGAGGAGTTGACGATGGGGTTGGTCTTTCACAGATTGGCTGGTGGATCCATCAATCCATTGGAGCTTGTCTGCCAGCATCTTGATTGGCTGTTCTTTTCACGGGCAAGCTGCCCTTTGCCCTGCCCCTCAGCCAGCCAGCATGGCCTCTGTGTCTTGACTGAAGCCATGCCCCCAGCCATGACCATTCAGCCATGTGGCCTGGCTGAAGCCCTGCCCCCAGCCTACCTAACAATTATATCCCTTTAGAGTCTGGAATGATGAATATGGAAAATTACCAGAAATCACTCATGTGAGCCATACAGCAAATCCTCTACTCACTGTTTCAGAATCTACAGACTTGGGCCCTTATTGGAACCTATTGCCTCAGGCCCTTATCAGAAGATACCCCATCCTATTGAGAAACTCAATTTAATCCCCACCCTACCAAAAATACCAGTTTAACCAGTAAAATTCCTGCATGACCCTCTCCCCTCTATATCCAGGCTGTAAGAACAGGTGGGGCCCAGGCTCCACTGCACTGGTTTCTCCCAAATAAACCTGTGTTACTGTTGAACCACTGCTCTCCACTCCCTTTCTTTCCTTCATTTTGTCTCTTTCATTACACTTGTCTTGGAACTTTGAAGAATGACAGAAGAAGAGTAAATAGACTAGGTACAGTGGTGCATGCCTCTAATCCCAGCAACATGGGATGCTGAGGCAGAGGATCACAAGTTCAAAATGAACCTCAGCCACTTAGTGACATCCTAAGCAACTTAGTGAGACCCTGTCTTAAAGTAAAAAATAAAGGGAAGGTATTCAGTGATCAAGTGCCTTAGCTTTCAATCCCTGGTACTGAGACAGTCTAGGAGAGACAGTAAAATGGCTAGGTAGTCAGGACCATGGGCCCCATTCAACCACACCTAGAAGCTGGCCAGTAGAGAGTGATTGACAGGCATGCTCAGGGCCTTCAAATGCAAAAGACCATGAGGCTCACCTGTGGGAGAAATTCCTTTGTCCCAGAGGAGGGAAAACTAAGAAGTGGGGGTAGAAGCAGGTGGAATTAGGAAAGGGTTGCTCCCTGTTTTGCATAGATTTTAACAAATTACATTGGTGCTTAGTTTCAAAGCCTGTTTTACATAGAGTTTAACCAATGATGTTGGTGCCTTTTTCAGTACGTGCTTTATGTGAATCTTAATCAAGGCTCACACCCCAAACCAATGTAATCCCTGGGTACCCCCCCTTGGCCTTGTGGAGTCTCTGCTCTCCTTCCTTAAATAAATCCTACTCCTTCTACTCTTCCCCTCCATGGTTGTCTGTGGATTTTATTCTTCAAATTCGTGAGATAAGAACTCAGAAGAAGATTCGCACCAAATTCCAGGGGTGTATTTTCACACCAAGAGCTGCAACGCACCACTCAAAGGAGAGGGAGCTCTTAGCTGGGGATCTGCTAATGCTATTTTTACTGTAAAAACCTGCAGCCAGCCCAAATTCCCAGTTTTAACTGGGAAATAGCTGCAAACACTAGAAATGGGCTACTTTGGCTACAGAGATCTGCGGTGAGCCCAGTCTCCATTCACCATATTTTTTTCAGTGAGTCCTGTTTTATCTAACTAGAGTTTTCAATTGTGGATTTTTACTGCTGTCTTTATTCCAAAGGTCAATTATCCAAAGAAAGACTCTAGAATCTGTATTTCCTGTTGAGTTTTGTGTGTGTGTGTGTGTGTGTGTGTGTGTGTGCGTGCGTGCACGTGCCTGTCTTATATGTTTGTGTACATGTGTGCATAAAATATTTGACTTTATTAATAGGAGTAATTAGAAAGATTCAGAAATTTTATAAGGATTGTTTTAAAATGTAATTTTAAGAAAGAGAAGCAAATAGGAAAGAAATGTAAGAAAACTATAGATATGGAAATATACTTTGATATGGAAATTGAAATGAAAGAAATGTTTCTGGATGAAGAAAGAAATGTTTCTGGATAAAGAAATATAGAGTGTCTAAGTAAGTTGCAGAAGGTTTGTGGAGGGTAAATCTCAAAAGTCTGTGTGGGATTAAATTAAATATAATTGGCACAATTTAACGTTATTTAAGTTTCACTTAAGTTCAAATATTAATGTATTATTATGAACCAGAATCTAATTCTATGTGTTTAAGTAACAAGGGTTTCTTAAAGTATTGATCTGCTCTCATCAAGATAATTCCTGGTGTTAGGTTTTATTACTTAGAAAAACTAAATCTTAAAGGAATTATAGCTTGTACCTGTTTTAAAATGTTTTAAATGATTACCTCATAACATTAAATGAGTAACTATTTTCAGGTTATTACAATATAGCTGACACTTTAATACATATGACTAGAACTATAAGAACTAGGTGTTTATCAGAGCCTTTTTAAAGTATTATGTAAGTTTATAAAATAAAAATTTATGTAGGGTTACAGACAAGGTAACCAGCATGCTCTCTTTTACACATTGTATTTCAAAACCTGGGTTATATCCCTTTGCTTTAACTACATAAATGTTTCATTGTTACACAAGATAATAAGTCTATCTCTGATCATCAACACTTTTCTAAATCTAGAAAATTTAAAACTATTGCTAAACCTGTGCAGAACTGTGATTATTGTGATAATATACTATGGATTCTGAATTTTTTCTTCAAAGGTTAAATTTAGTTAATATAAGGACATCTGCATAATTAATGCTAGATTTTGTTGTGTATTAGATTTATTCATGCCCTCCAAGTATACAAATCTTTTAAGGTGTAAAAACTTAGGACAGTATTTTATCAAGCCAGTGTTTCCAAACTAAAGTTGTTTGTAACAATGATCTCCTTCAGGTTTATATGGAAACAACAAATTTAATTAGGGATTTATTTATATCATTTAACATTTTGTAGCTGGATAAGAATAACCTGACTCTTTGCACTGGTATAAAAATTTAACTATATTTTGGGAAAATGATAAGGAGAGCCTAATTTGTTTAAAGATTAGCAATATGGAACATAAAAACATCTTGCTACCCTTTCCACAAAAAGGAGCACTCTTAGCTTTTGTTTGATTTATGTTTGAGATATGTAAGGCTGTGTGTTAACTACTTATATAGACTCAGGAAAACCCTACTTTCTGGAGAAATTCAGGGAGGCATTGAGAAAACTCATCATCATGGACCCTGAGTAAATAGAGGGCCACATAATTTCAAAGGACAAATTTATCACTCAGATGGCCCCAGACATTTGGAGGAAGTTACAATAATTAGCATATGGCCCTGATCAATCTTTAGATAACATTCCCCAGCTTGTAAAATCATCTTTTATAATAAAGATCAGGAGGAGAGGAAAGAAAGGGAAATAGAAACTTACTCCTGGCCCTAAAAGGAGTAAGCTTCCAAGATAATAAAGGAGAGAAATGGAATGGACCCCAAGACACAAAAAGGACTTGTTTCTATTGTGAAAAAGGGTAACATTACTTGCGGGAATGCACACAGGCCAAGCAACCACCACCAAGGCCCTATGTATCTGTCAAAGCAATCATTGAAGAATAAATGTCCCCAGGATTGCAGACCCTTGGGTCCAGAGTTCCTCACACAGGCCTGACAAGGCTGGGGTCAGCTTTAATGGCTCCAGTGACTCCCATCAGCCCCGGATATGCTTCTCCTCAGGGAGCCAGAAGGTCAGTTTCCTCTGGGACACTGGCACTAGTCTTTCCCTACTTGTCTCTTACCCTGGATCCCCCTCCTCTAATACTGTGATGGTGGTACAAGGAGTGTCTGGAGGGCCTGTAACTAGAAACTTGATTCTCCTACTAAGTTGCAAATGGGACAGGATAATGTTTTCTCATGCATTCCTGATAGTCCTGAGTGTCCTACCCCTTAAGGGAGAGATTTACTTTCAAAGATTCATGATAAATCTAAGGTGCCTGGGACTACTATGCTTACATCTATTAAAATGTGGCATACCCTGATATATGGGCTACTAAAGGCAGAATTGGGCAAACAAAAATGAAGTTCAGTTAAAGTAGCCCAAAGGATCCCTCTGTCTTTTCATGCCAAAGGCAGTAACATCCCTATTTTAGGAGTCCAAAAACCAAATGGGGAATGGCACCTACTTCAAGGCCTTAAGGTAATTAATGGACTAGACATTCCCTTCCATTCTGTGATGCCTAATTCTTGTACTCTCTCATTTAAGATCCTAGCCACTGTTACTTAGTTTATAGTATTAGCCACCTCCTTTTCTGTATACCCCTAGACTCTCAATTACAACACTTATTTCTCTTTGAGGAGCCAAATAATGAGACTCAATTAACCTGGTTCCTTCCTCTTTCAGGTTCAATGTTGATTTCATTCTGACATTAATTTGTTAATATCTTAGTTCAGCTGATTTGTTGGAAGTTAAAATCTGTTGAACTCCTGAGGGTGATGAAGATGGAGCCACCCACAAGCACACCACATGACCTCTACCGTGGACTCCTTATTGGACCCGAACATTCTCAAGGGAAAACCCAAAACTGCTTGCCCCACGATTACTTTCAGCCAGAAGTAATCAGATTAGTCATCACCCAAACCCCTATAGCAGTTTAGGTTTCCCTAAACAGAGGGAGGAATGAGGCAGAGAAAGCTAGGCGGTCAGTGTAGGTAGAATGATGGGGGTCAATAAGGAGGAAATTAGCTGATTATCATTTTTTCTGAGAGGGCAAAGAGCATTCACTGCCCTAAGTAAGCAGAGGTGCATATCAGCTTGACATCCCCTTCACTAACAATGGTGGTCCAGACAGTAACTTCCCCTCTGCTGATAAAGATGCTCGTGACCCATAACCAAAGACTAGATCAGACCAGAATTTCACACTCATACCCCTAGGCATGGGGGAGGGAAGGCAATGATTAATCAAGGGAAGAAAATCTTTAAAAAGTGAGTTACATCTCCTCTTTGAGCTCTTGACTCTGAGACTCCCTTCTCCTGGAGAATTCTTTTCTTCTTATTCTTTCCTAAATAAACTCTGTTTGCTCTGCTTGCCTCAGTGTCCCTCAGTTTCATTCTTCGACTCTGAGAGGACACGAACCCAACAAAACTGGCAACAGTGCTAGGGTTTGAACCCACATCCTCACACATGCTAGGCAAGCACCGTAACTGCTGAGCCCCCACTCCAACCCCCATAATATTTTATTATAAAAGTAAAACATGATCTCAATAGAAAAATAAGAAAGAAAATTAAGGTCACCAATAATTCCATCATCCTAAAATAATCACTTTTAATATGATGAAGTTAGTTTATTTTGTCATTTCTGATATCATATATAGTTATATAAACATTCGCATGTAACCTGTAACATAAGCATTTTCCATGTTGCTACAATCGCTTAGTAATTTTATTAATATTATGTGGCTCTGTAGGTTTATAACCAAAGAGTCTTCATGTTGGCAAGGGTTGAGGCACAGACAGAATCAGAACAGTCAGCCATTGCGGACTATATTTTTTGTTGGTTTCAGGACAGAAAACTCAAGGATTCATATAGAAAAAGTCCTTCTTTGGAACTGCAGCATTCCCTCAATCTGTCCAAGGGGTATTTAGGCCAGGAGACACAAGATCCTTGCTTCTTTTGATTCTCTTTTCCAAATCCAAGAGTAAGAAAATGGAGACTAAATGCGGTTCTGGTAATCTGGCTCTTCCTCCTGAGCTTCCGGGTGCATGAGAAGTGAATAGGTGATTGTATTCTCAGCCTAAAGAAAGCAGAAACAGGGGCTGGAGCAGTGGCTCGGCAATTACAGCTCTTGCCTGGCATGTTCATAGGTTCAAACCCCAGCACCACATACACAATGAAGTATCAGAGCTATGAAAGCCACAAAAAAAACTAAATAAAATTGATTCTCTCTCCCCCCTTTCACTGTCCTTTTCTCTTTAAAGAAAACAGAAACATGTAGTAGAGATCTTCCCAGAGGAGAGGTCATAGGACAGAGAGCAACAGAAGAGACAGCAGGGAAGAGGGAACAGGGAGAAGGGAAAGAAGATGGCTGGGGTCACTCACCTCAGCTTTGGCAGCATCCTCAGAACCAATGGAATTGGCTATGGGCAAAAAGAAGAGAGATCAGCTCGGGCACTGCTGGAGAAGAGGGCCTACTTGTGCTGGTGCTGAGGCTATAAAAGCAAAGCCCAAACAAGACCCAAGGCAAGGACTGCTGACCCCAACTCATGCCTGTGAAACCAAGCCCTGAAACAATATGGCCTCATTCCCCACCCTAGAGTATCCCCAACTCAGCCATCACCACTGGCCATCCTGTACCATGTTCTTTTCAAAGAATTGCTGAACTTTCCTAGAAGCAAATCAGATAGATGTGGGAATCTGCAATATTGGGGAAGAGGATCAGAGTGAAATTAAGTTCAGATTTTTGACAGCCACGTGCTTCCAGGAAGAAGACCAATAGTCATTTCTATGTTGGCCAAATGCAATACATCTTTGTTGGAAACTTTGTTGAATCAGGTATCCATTACATCAAAAGAGAGAGAGAATGAAGAAGGGAGAGGAGAGGGGAAAGAAAGGAAGAAGGGAAGAAGGTAGAAAAGAAAGGGAGGAAGGAAGGAAGGCAGACAGAGAAAAAGAAATGAAGGAAGGAAGGACAGAGGGAAGGAAGGAAGAAAGAAAAAAAGATGAAAGGTACAAAGGCAAGGAGGGAGGAAGAGAGAAAGAGAGAAAGGAAGGAAGAAAGGAAAAGTAAGCATCACTAGCATAGAAGCACTCCTGTAATCCCAGCACCTGGAGAGGCTGAGGCAGGAGTATCACAAGTTCAAGGCCAGCTTAAGCAACTTAATGAGACCCTATCTCAAAAGGACTTGGGGTGTAGCTCAGTGGCAGAGCACCCTTATGTACAACCCTCCATACCCACCCCTAACACACACACGCACAAAGCAAGCAAGCAAGAGACAGAAGTTTCTGTGACAAATATCCAAATGCTCCAAATTCCCACATGTTTTGGCTCTAAGTTTACTTTTCCAGTGTGAATAGCAGCCTCAGTAATCTATAAATCATCATTTCCCAAGAAGCTGGGGAGGAGCCTGAGACAACGCCTCTAGTCTCTTCACACACTCCCTGGACACAAAGAGCCCCTATTTTCCACCTCCCGAATTCTGCAACAAACCACTCAGAATTTCCCTGCTGACACATTCCTCAACAATCCCAGCAACTTACGATACCTTTCGGGAAACCATCAGTTCCAGTGCCTAGCTGCAGCAATACCTTGTGAAATGTTTATGCCAGCGTAGACAAAAACCAAACAACAAAGTAATGAATCCATTTGTGTTTGGACTTTTTTCTAGATCTGGTGTGGTCCCAGATGTGACCACATCCCCACACAGCCTGGCCAAGGGACACACAGACCCTACTAAAGTACAACTATATGAGTAACATTGCTCAAGCTCTCAAATCTGTTGGCTCTGCTCTGAGTCATACTCCAGCCATCTGAGGAGGGATCTTCAAGGGCCTCGCCTTTCTGCCTGTTCCTGCTGTCACAGAACCCCCAGTGAAAGTTCCAGTTTCCTTTTTTGTGCTCTGATTTCAACAACAGTCTGGAAATTTCCTTGATTACTGCTCATTTTACATACTCTCATCTTGGCCAGGAGTTGGACGGTCACTGGCTCTCAGTGTCAGACTTATAAGGGCTTGGAGGTCATCGAGGCCAATCTACTCACTTCCTCAGTGAGGTGACCCAGGGGAGTGACGTGTTCCATACTCTATTGTATGATGATGGTATTGTATGTTGATGTATGGCCAATATTTAATAAACTGACACAAGTGGACATTAGAATCAACCTTTGTCCACAAAATAAAGCCCACTAATAACCCTGGTTCCCCAGAATTTTCTGAAGCCTAAATTTCTTAACATTCCACTCAGAGCTACCATTCCTACACCTACCCCTCCACAGACACAGATTCCTCAACAAATCTAAGGATTTTCTCCAGTCCTCCTCCTCCTTTCCTCATAGGCATCTACCTCCTTAATCCCATTGGCCTACGTCTTACACCTTCTTGCCCCTGTCCTAATCCAGTTCTGTCAAATTGCGGAAAGATCCAAATATCTCTACTCTGCAAATGTTCCAGATTCCTACTCTAAGAAATTTGAATGCAATTCTCCCCTCTCTACCTGGGACCAGTGTTCTTTTTCTTCTTCAATGAGACCTCTTGGGCCCAGGAATTAGACTCAGAACAGGCCAAGCGATTTGAACCCCTGCCCTCCAGCCCACTGCGCCCTCCCTCTCCTATGCTTCGGCTGAACTTACACAAGCCACTTGTTGCTGACTCCAGGCCATCTGGCAGCCCTGGGTGGGACATCACTGAGCCACCAAAGGGAATGCTGTACTCACCTTCTTCCTCAGGGAGGGTCTCTCCCATTTCCCTGCTCTCAGGGTTTCCTGGGAGAGTTAGGAGGGGCACATAGGAGGTTAGTAGGATTATGGAGTGGGGCCTGAGTCCTCAGGACCAAGGACCAGGGGAGGATTGGATTAGAATGAACACAGACCCATCCCTCATACAATGTCTCCTGTCCTCCCTTCTCCCAGCTGCCCTGCCCAGGAACTGCTCTAGCTAATAAAAGGTCTAGTCAGAGTGACCTAAGTCAACAACCCCCTGGGGACTTCTAGGAACGTCAGAAAGGCCACTCCATTAGGTCTGCCCTAGGCATGTTCTGCCTTTTAAAAGCATATCTAGTTCTCTCAGCATCTCTGTGTCTCAATACTTATTTATATCAGTAACTCTGAGGTCCTGCCTATGAATGAATCGCTAAGTGATTTGTGAGATATTAATAGTATTATTTTTCTCTTCCTCAGTGGCCTACCAAATCCTTTTCTCTACCCTTGACCCCCAACCTATACCTTTGCCTCTTTGTCAGGAATGATCTTCTAGCCCTCTGTGTCTAGCTGTTTGCTACCCCTAACCATCACCTCCTTCACAGTAGTAATTGCTCATACCTATAGTGCCATCTACTATCTCTGTGTCACTGTCATAAGAGTTTCAGCCTTATTTGTTGTCATAATAATCCTGTGAAGTGGGTCCTATTAGTATCCCCATTTTCCAGAAGAGGTAACTGAGGGACAGAGAAGTTGAGTAATTTGCCCAAGGTTATAGTGCTGCTGAGTTGTGAGCTGAGATTTGAACGTGGGTAGTCTGGTCCTACTGTGTGTGCTTCAATCACAACACTACAGAATCTCCCCATGGAAGCTTCTCTCACTGCTCCAGAACTGGTTAGCTGCTATTGATTGAATCTTGAGTGTTCCCCAAAGGCCCACATATTTAACATTTGATCCCAGGAGGGTAGTATTGGGAGATGGTGGAGCCTTTAAGAGGTGGGGGTGTGCCTTTGAAGAGGACTGACACATATGCATAACCCCAGTCTCTCTCGCTTCCTGAGCAGAAGGTGATCAGTTTTGCCTTGCCACATGTTCCTACCCTGATGTGCTCCCTTGTCACATGCCCAAATCAATGAAGACAACTGATCATAGACTGGAACCTCCAAAACTGTGAGCCAAAATAAGGCTTTCCTCTTTATTAGTTTATTATCTCAGGTATCATTACAGTGACAAAACTGACCGACACGCTGGGTTATGGAGCCCCCTATATGTCACTATATAGCCTTTTAGTTTCTCTGTCATTGCTCTTATTCCATCTTATAATTATCTACAGGTATTTTTGTCTTCCCCACAGTGCTGAGAACTCCCTCAGATCAGGAACTGGACTTCTTTATCTTGGATCATCTATGGTGTATAGCCCAGTGCTTGACACATAAGAAAGTTTGAGCCTTATTAAATGGCTGAATTAATAAATGAATGAATGAATGAATGAAAATAGAGCTATATCCGAATGCTAAGGATTCGGTAGCCCAAATACAGGAGTTTCAACAATATCTGAAACTCTTATAACAAGGTTATAATAGGTTAGGGCCTTGGCTAAGCAGGAACTGACAAGAAGACTAAGGAAAGCCACAAACCTGAAGTCCGCTTTCGCTTGCGGTAGATCAAGACTACTACAGTAGCCACAAGGGCAGCTACAGCAATCCCGGAGACCACAGGCACAATGATCATCATTGGTGAAGAGTGGGTCGACTTGGGCCCTAGGGAAGACAAATCTGAAGACACGCTCCCTATCTCGCTTCCACCCTCCAGTCCTCCTTCAGCACAATGCTCCAGTGCCTGTCACCTGGAGTTCTTCTGTGACTAAGTAACTCACAGTTATAATACTTTGCCCCAAATCTTCATCTGCCCAGAGTTTCTGTGGGTCTCCCCCTTAACCAAATTTCTTCTAATAAAGGAACACTAGTGAGTGTCTAGGAGCAAGAGGCAGCCCTCGGAGGCAGAAGCAAGGTGGACCTGAAGCCTCCTACTGTCCAGGACATGCCAGGCCTTCTGCAGGGAATGGTCATGATACTGGACATGGGGAGAATCGAGGGGAACCTCAGCTCTCAGGAATTTCTGGGAGTTCAGGGAATCTCCGTACCAATGCCATTCTTGGTATGATGGCTGTGTTTCAAAATGTGACAATAGCCTTGTCACTTATCACCCAGGACCTGGATCCTATTAGCTGTGGCCCCCACTCCTTTCCACTGGCCAATACTAACAAGGTCTTCAAAATTCTCTTCTTTGTCTCAGCACCCAATTTTGCTGCCATAGCATTTCTCAAATCTCCATGTGGCCTACATGACTTTAATCCTTGTGCAATCCCTCCCTAGGTTTTCCCAGAGCCCTCATACCTTGGACAGTGATGGTCACAGAATTTGATGAGTGGGATGTCTTTCCTATATTTCCTTTGCAGTGGTAATCACCACTGTGACTGCGGTTTGCTATTGGGATGGAGAATTCGATGTTGAAGTAGGAAAACTGCTTGGCATTTCCATTCTGGTAGAAAGTGATCTTATTCAGAGGGTTGTTCTTCCAGCTGTGACACCTCAACACGATGGTGTCTCCCTCCTGGAACACCAGTTGAGAGGTCTGGAGCAGCAGCCACTCTGAAGGACATAAAAGGACCACAAGACACAGAAGGTCTTGGCTCAATTCAGACCCAAACCATCCTTACTGGTGGGGTATAATGTGTAGAGGGGAGAGCTTAAGGTTGGAATCAGAAAGTTGGATCTCTAATTTTGGATCCGTTCATTTTTTTAATTTTATTAAGAAATTTATTTGTTGAACAATCAAACATGCTTCTAATGAAATAATATTATATATATATACTTATATATATTCTGAATATTAGATTTACCCCCCAAGGTAACCCCCAATTATCCACCCTTATCCTTCCCCCTCCCTCCTTCCCAAAACATCTCTACAAATGCCTTATGTTGTATGACATTACACCTTATCTGGATTTAAAACATAATACTAGACTTCCTTTCTCAATGGTCAGGGTCTAGCTCCAGCCGCCACAGATGAGTGGAGACATTGGACCCTTGGTTCTCTGGGTTATGCTGATTTCACTCAGCATAATTTCTTCCATAGCCATCCATTTACCTTCAAAGGCTGCAATAGCATTGTTTCTAATTGCTGTGTAAAATTCCATGGTATATATGTACCACAGTTTTTGGTGGATCCGTTCATTTATAAGCTCTGGGATATTGGGTAATCGTCTTAACACTTCTGGGCCTCAGTTTCTTCCTCTACGAAAGCAGGCAGGATAACACCATGCACCTACAACAGTTCCCAGTACTCAGCTGGTGTTCAGGGCATGTAGCTGCAGTACTGTCCTGTCAAGAAGGACATTAAGAGGCCCCAAGATGTAGTCCCTTCCCTAGGGGAGCAGGGAGGAATCCAGTCTGATTGAGAAGTGAACATTTCAGGATAATAGAGCAGAGACATATTCCAGGAATAGTAGAAGGTCCTGAACCTCCAACAAATGATGTTTTACTGAATGAATATTAATAAATGTGCAGCCTCAATTTGGCAGGGTCTCTGAAGGCAGCAGTGCCACGGGTGAGTTGCTACCTTGCTGTATACTCTTTGAGGAAGATTTGGGAATCAGGTGCGGGTCAGGAACTAAGTGAAGAGCAACAGAAACAATAGTCATTTTTTGTTGTTGTTCCTTTGCTTTTGGGTACTGGAGACTGAACCCAGAGATGTTCTACATCCCCAGCCCTTTTTATACTTCATTTTGAAACATGGTCTTATTAAGTTATCCAGTCTGGCCTTGAACTTGTGATCCTCCTGCCTCAGCCTCCAGAGTTGCTGGCATTGCAGGCAAGCACCACCATGCCTGGCTAGCAATTGTCATTGTAATCACATAGTAGCTCTTTATAAAGAGCCTACTTTTTGTCATTGATCTGTTTAGCAAAACTTTCTTAAAGCCCTGCTCTATCTCAGGTACTGGAAATACAGAAATGAAGGAGTCACAAGGCACCCAGCATGATGAGAGTGTACAGAGATAAAAAAAATGATAATTCTCCCCAGAATCCTATAAGGGAGGCATCATTATACCCATTGTTCAGAGGGGGAAGCTGAGACTTTAGCTGTAGATGAATTCGTCAGATTTATATGGCTAGTAGTTTCCAGGATTCAGTTTGGTCAGTTTCATTTTTGTTGCTTGCTTGTTTTAATTTTTTTAGTATATGAATAGAGATATATAGATATAGATATATAGATGGATATAGATATATAAATAGATAGATATAGATAGATAGATAGATATAGATAGATAGATGGATATAGATACATATAGATAGATATAGACATATAGATAGATATATAGATGGATATAGATATTGATAGATATAGATAGATATAGATATATAGATAGATATAGATATTGATAGATATAGATACATAGATAGATACAGATATAGATATAGATATATAGATAGATAAAGATATATAGATAGATATAGATATTGATAGATAGCTATAGCTAGCTATAGATAGATAGATAGATAGATAGATAGATGATAGATGATAGATATTTTTTTCTCCATCATGGAAATCAAAGGGTTTTTATAAAGTAGGGACTTC
>PVKS010044226.1:0-14445 GCA_004027875.1 Aplodontia rufa
TGCTGAAACTAAACTCACCAACTCTTGGCACTCTGAAAATCTGAGCCTGTTATCTGCCAATTGTCATCTGGGTTTTTATAGAACAACCCCTCCCTCCTATCTCTGCCCTTTTCTCCTCTGTATCCCTCATTGCCCACCCATAAGCTGTGCTGTAGCACAAATATTTTATTAATGTGCACATTAGGGCTGGAGCAGTGGCTCAGCAGTTATAGCACTTGCCTGGCATGTGCAAGCACAAGGGTTTGAACCCCAGCACCATGTACACATTGAAGTGTTGGAGCAACAAAAGCCACATGAAAAACTAAATAAAATTGATTCTTTCTCTCTCTCTCTCTCTCTCTCTCTCACTATTCTTCTGTCTTTAAAAAACAAAAATGTGTACATTACGCGTATTTCACAAAAGAGCAACAAAAATAAAGGAAGCAACAACATATGGCCCCCCAGTGATCCATCACCTCTTAATTAGATATAATATTCTCTGGGGAAAAAATGGCGATGCCACTTTCTTGAGGTACATCTTTGTCAGCTATGTCATCTACATGGGGAACCTAAGTGAGAGTGATATTGGTTTTAAAGCAACTTGGGTTTATTGAATAAAATGTTCACTTCCTCCAGTTTTCTAAATGAAATCATGATTTTCTTTTGCTTGTATGAATTGTTCTTATTTTCCTCCAGTTAAATATAAGTTAAAATCAATAAGTAGACAATACAATCTAAGGCTAATTTTACATGTTCCTTTGCTGCAAAGAAAAGTAAGCATTAAGTCTATATGAAATACGAAGATCTACAGAGGACACTATTCATTGACATTTAGCTTATGCCAGGTTGTGCATAGAGCTTTAAATGGATAATTTCAATTAATCTTGACAGTGGCTATAAGTGTGATCACTCTTTACTTCAACTTGGCAGGTGGGGAAACTGAGGCCTGATGAGTTTAAGGTATATGTTGATAGCAGACTGCAGCTAGGCCCAGTGGTGCACACCTTGTGATCTCACCTATTCGGAATGCTGAGGCAGAAGCAAAAGTTCTAGGCCAGACTAGACAATTTAGACCTTTCTCAAAATAATCTTTTTGAGACCCAGAATAGCCACAGCAATACTAAGCAAGAAAATCCAAGCAGGAAGCATCATAATACCCAACCTGAAATTATACTGCAGAATCTAGTAACAAAAACAGCATGGTATTGGTGTCAAAAAAGACATGAAAACCAATAAAACAGAATAAAACTTAGAAAGACAAACCCACAAACCTATAGCAATCTGATATTTGACAAAAGTGTATGTTGGAAAAACGACAGCCTTTTCAACAAATGGTGCTGGGAAAACTGGATACCTATGTGTAGAAAAATGAAATTAGAACCTTGTCTTTCAGCCTGTACAAAACTCAAATAGGATTGGATCAAAGACTTGAGAATTAGACCAGAAACCTTACAAATATTAGAAGGAAACAGGGTCAACATTCCATCATATAGAAGCTGGCACTGACTTCCTTAACATGATCAGGAAAATGCAAGAAATAAAACCAAGAATAGATAAGTGGGACACCATTAAACTAAAAAGCTCTTGCACAGCTAAGGAAGCAATTAAGGCTGGGAAGAAAGAGCCTATAGAATGGGAGAAAATCTTGACGAGCTACTCCTCTAATAGGGGAATAATATCCAGAATACACAAAGAACTCAAAAAATTTAACATCAAAGAAACAAATAATCCAATCCATAAATGGGCAAAAGAAGTAAACAGAAACTTCTCAATAGAAGAAACACAAAAGGCCAATAAGTATATTAAAAAATGTTTAACATCTCTAGCAATCAGGGAAATGAAAATCAAACCTACATTAATATTTTATCTTGGGGCTGGAGCGGTGGCTCAGCAGTTACAGTGCTTGCCTGGCATGCGAAAGTACACAAGTTCAAACCCCAGCACCACGTACACAACAAAGTTTCGGGGCAATGAAAGCCATATGAAGGGGCTGCAGCGGTGGCTCAGCAGTTTCAGCACTTGCCTGGCAAGCACGAGGATCTGGGTTCAAACCCCAGCACCACGTACACAACTAAGTGTTGAAGCAATGAAGGCCATGTGAAAAACTAAATTAAGTTGTTTCTTTCTCTGTCTCTTTCACTGTCCCTCTCTCTTTAAAAGAAAGGAAGAAAGAAAGCCATGTGAAACACTAAATAAAAATTGATTCTCTCTGTCTCTCTCTCTCTCACTGTCCCCTCTTTCTTTAAAAAAAAAAAAAAAAAAAAGATTTCATCTCACTCCAGCCAGAGTGGCAAAGATCAAGAATTTGAACAACTAGAAATGCTGGCAAGATTTTAGGGAGAAAGGAACACTTGTACATTGTTGGTGGGACTGAAGACCACTCTGGAAAGAAGTGCAGAGATTCCTCAAAAAACTAGGGATAGAACCACCATATGATCCAGCTCTCCCACTCCTGGGGATATTCCCACAGGACCTAAAATATGCATATTATAGCAACACAGCCACATCAATGTTTATAGCAGCATAACTCAAAAATACATAAATTATGGAATCAACCTGATGCCCATCATTAGATTAATGGAATAAGAAACTGTGGTATATATACATTCTGCTCAGCTATTAAAAAGAAATTATGGCCTTTGCTGATAAGTAGATGGAAATGGAGAAAATCATGCTAAGTGAAATAAGTCAAAATTGGAAACTCAAAGGTTGAAAGTTTTCTCTCATATGCAGAAGTTGGAGTAAAATAAAGAAAAGCGGGAGGGAAGATATAATTACATAAACAACCAATCAAATACAAATTAATAGAAGAGCTAAAGGAAGCTTAGAAGAGTAGAGGTAAAAGAAGGGTAGAGGGTAGAGGAAAGGATCATGAACTGAAATTGATTTCCATGCATGTATGATTTTGTTGGGGTGAACCCAACAACTATGTGTAACCATAAATCTCTAACAAAAAAAAGAAAGAAAGAAAGAAATCAAAGGAAGATCTGCAGAGGAAAGGAACCAATGTGTGGGATGTAAGTCAGGAGGTGGGAAATGCTGGAGATTGATATTGGACAAATTATATGGTTATATTGTATGCATGCATGAATATATAAAAACAAATTCCACCAACATGTACAACTACAATGCAATAATAAAAAAATGAAGGAAAAAAGAGAAAAGTAAAAGGGGAGGTAGCACAGTGGTAGAGTGCTTGCCTACTAAGAGCTAGGTCCTGGGTTTGATCCCCAGTAACACACACACACACACACACACACACACACACACACACACGAAATAAACCACTTGCAAGTAGTGAGATCTGACTAAAATTCTAATTTCAAAATCTTTGCTTTTAACCTTTGCATTAGATGATTTTCAATAAAAAGTTTTGGGAGATTTTAAATGTGAAAGAAAATTAGGTAAAGCAATCAGAAGGAGTAATGTAATACTTCTGGCTCAAATCTCTAGCTTCTACTTTAAAAAGATTTTTTTTCATTTATTTTGGTATTTCACTGTCTAAAACTACTTTCAAACTTCGAAAATAGTCAGTGTTAGTCTCCCATTCTGTACCTGATTTTGTTAGCCACCTTCACACCAAATTGGACAAGGTTGACTATTTTATCTTAATCTTAGGAGGCCACTCTCTGTGCCATTAATGTGATAATTTAAATTTTGTTCTTTAAAATTTCTATAAATTTAATTGTGCAATAAATTCCTGACTTACAAATAGACTATTCCAAAAGGATTGTTTGTAGGTCTGCTAGAAACTTGGAATAGATTCATCCTTATAAACAAAATTACAAATGAGAATTTGGCTCCCAGGATAGTCATAAAACCCTTGAAAATCCACAATGAAATCACATTACACTACTTGTATTATTTTCCTGAGTTCCAGGTAATCAGAGAAGATTATTAGTAATTGAAAAAAAGAGAAGAAGAGAAAGATGATTTAATTAAACACAAATACTTAACAGGAGTTCTCTGTTTTCAATGCAAAATAATACATAAAAAATCACTTTCAAGAATACTTTAGGATTTCCAAGATGGCGAGTTACTGGAAGGCTGCTTCTCATTTGGCTCCATGACAGGATGAAAAATATTCAGGACAGCTCTAATACTGCTAGGTGTATTTAGGGGAAAATCATTCCCACAGCACAGTGCTACTTAGGGGAGATTTTTGGAGGATCAGAGATTTGGGAGCAGCAAGTGGAAAAGAGGGATTATATCCATCCCATTTGGGTCCAGGCAGCTGTGACCACCATTGCTCCCAATCAGCCAGGGAGTAGGAGATGAGCTGAACCATAACATAGGATCTGGTCTGCCTCAGAGAAGCAAAGTTTTATAAGGAACCATGCATTGGACCAACTGGAGACACCCTGCTGTTCCTCTACTGCATAAGGAGAGAACGCTGTCTCTCAGCTGCCTTCAAGAAGGAGAATCAGAAAAAAAAAAAAAAAGAAGGAGAATCAGGAATAATTTTTGAACAGACTGTCTGGTGGGAGGGAGTCAGTAGTTCAGAGCAGGTTACTACACAACTCTACCAGGAGCCAGCCATGGTTCAGAGGCTGAACCTGGAAGAGGCAGCATGGGACAGACCCATTCTCCACTTAGCTCATGGGATTTGGATTAGTGGAGTGCAGGGGAGCCTAGCTTAGCCCTGTCCAATCTACCCCCTGTTGGAAGGCTCATGTGATAAGCTAAGGTTGGACAGGAGCACTCAAGAGACCACAGTCTGAACAGGAAAAAACCTGGAGGGATTGTGTATGTAACCAGCAGAGGGAGCATTTCTCTGCATTCAACCACCTAATATCTGGGAAGTCTCCTAAATTCCAGATCCCCAGGTAGGCTGGTAAATGTCAGCCCTCAGAGCATTCATTAACATGATCTTCAGGAAAGTTTCCACCCAGAAAACCTGGGAGACTGACCTAGACACCATCCTCTATTTGAGATCACATCATTCCAGACTTGGAGACCCTCCTAACAAAACACAGACAGACAGTGAACACATGCTGCCAAACGCAGGGAGACAACTTTCAATGAACATAGTTCCATTTTTCCACGAAGAATCTTTTTTTTTTTAAATGTTTTTAACATGTATTTGTGTGACATCTGGAGATGTTGATTGGTTCATGGATTTATAAACATACAAGTGATTCAGGGGTTTTAAGATGAGGCCTGGACCACTAGGAAGACCCCATCAGAGAAGTTGGAGCAGCAACCACCCAAGACCTACCTGCTGAAGACCCTCCACGTGGGGAGCAGCCCCCACCTCCTCAATACCCCACGTGCCTCTGGGCCTCTTTTGGTCCCAGCAGGCACCCGATCAGACACCACTAGGCAGACCCCATCAGAGCAGTTGGAACAGCACCAACCCAGGACCTACCAGATGAAGATCCTCCATGTCTGCAGCAGCCCTTCCTTATCCAAACCCCTGTGAACAGTTTGGGCCACTTTAGGTCCTGGCAGACAGGAGACAAGTGCTCAGGACACCAATGGTAAGCCCCTGTGCAGAACAGAAGAGCAGCTCCACCCTCCACGCCTCCTACTGAATCCCCAAGTG
Source organism: Aplodontia rufa (assembly GCA_004027875.1). Lineage (NCBI taxonomy): Eukaryota > Metazoa > Chordata > Mammalia > Rodentia > Aplodontiidae > Aplodontia > Aplodontia rufa. The sequence goes on from PVKS010044226.1 coordinate 5,525, forward strand.
AAGGTCCAGGCCTCTTTTGATCCCAGCTGACCGGCACCCAGAACACTACCAATAGGAAACCCATCTAGAAGAGCCCCTGACACCTTGTGTGTCTGTCCAGGTTTCCTTTGGTCCCCTCTTCCCTTGGTCCCTGCTGGTATCCACTCAGAACACCCCCAAGTAGGTCTGCCATCTTAAGCAGCCCTTGCCAACTGAAGGACAGGCCCAGGCCATTCTGCTCCAGGCACCAGTATATTCCCAGGATTGGCTGGAGGAGCATCCCTAACTGGACCAGCCCTTTACCCAGGCCTCTTCTGGTCCTGGTCTCGCAGGCACCCAAGAGAACCCTACCTTCCATGCAGGAAATCTCAATTCAGATATCCAGAAGAAGCTCTTCAAAAATGAAGAATCAAAATAGGAAAGGGTAAACTCAAAACTAAAACTCCCCTAAAAAGGATGCCATGGATAGGGACCAAGATGAACCCTTGAAAAATTCATCAATGTTCTTATTACTAAAAGAAACCATAAACTAAAAAGAAGACATAATGAAGGGACTAATTGAGAAAACTCAAGAGATGAAAAACTCTATTATCAAAGAGATAGACATACTCAAAAAGAAGTAACAGAGCTAAAATCTGCAGTCAATAACATGAGAGGAAACATGGAAGAATTTAATAATAGACTAACTTCTATAGAAAACAGAACCTCAGCTCTTGAAGAAAGAACTTCTGACAACGAGGACAGGCTGAGCAAGCTCTAGTGCACAGATGACAAAAAAGAAAAAAGACTTACAGAACACAAACACAATTTTAAAATGTCTGGGATGAAATGAGAAGAAACAATATAACAGTAATTGGTATACAGGAAGAAATGAAAACACAAACAAATGGGATAACGAACATTCTGCATGAAATAGTAAAAGAAAATTTTGCCCATACAAAAATAGTCAGATATGCTCATGCAGGAAGCTTATAGGACAACCAATAGGCCTAATCAAATGAGAAGCTCACCAAGACACATCATATTCAAAATGTACAACAAGGAAATCAAGGAAAGAATATTAAAAGTTGCAAGAGAGAAATGCCAAATCACATTCAGAGGCAAACCAATAAGAATCACAGCTGATTTTTCAGCTCAAACTCTGGAAACTAGAAGATCATGGAAGGATATTTTTCAACATCTGAATAAACACAACATGCAGCCCACAATAATATACCCAGCAAAACTCAGCTTCAAAACTGATGGAGAAATAAAAACTTTTCATGATAAGATCAAACTTGCAGCATTCGTAAACAGAAAAACAGCATTACAAAGAATCCTTAAAGATAAACTCCAGATAGAAGAACAGGCAAACATTCCTCAACACCCACAAACAGAGGAAATTCAATAAAGGAGTATACTATCAATAGACAACCAAGATAGCACAGAACTTACTATTAAAACACAATGACAGTGAATCACAACCACGTAACTATTCTAACACTGAATGTGAATGGTCTAAATGCACCAATCAAAAGACATAGACTAGTAGATTGGATCAAAAACAAAATCCATCAATATGCTGCTTACAGGAAACTCCACCTTACAGCCAATTGACAACCACAGATTGAGGATGAAAGGATGGGGAAAAAATCTACAAGGCATATGGCCCAAGAAAGCAAGCTGGAGTTGCAATTCTTATATCTGACAAAGTGGATTTCAAATATGAATTAATCAAAGAGATAAAGAAGGCCACTACATCATAGTAAAGGGAACAATACAACAGGAAAATATAGCCATAGTAAATATATACTCTCCAAGCACCAATGCTCCTAACTATGTGGAAAAATTACTCCAAGACATAAAACTACTAGTGGACCTCAACACAATAGTAGATACGCTTCTATCTTCATTAGACAGATCATCAAAGAAAAAAAAATAGTAACTAGATCACCAGTCTAAAAAACACAATGAATCAGACTTAACAGATATCTACAGAATGTTCCACCCCAAATTGGCAGAGTATACCTTCTTCTCAGCAACAGGTGGATCATTCTCCAAAATACATCATTTTCTAGTTCACAAAGGAAATTTTATGAAATATAAAACATTAGGTACTATTCTATGTATCCTATCAGACCATGATGGCATAGCCCTAGCAATTAAAAATAAAACTTATAACAGAAAACACACATATACATGGAGATTGAATAATACCCTAATAAATGAAGAATGGATTCAAGAAGATATGAGAGCAGAAATTAAGAAATTCTTGGAAGAGAATGATAATGAAGACACAACATATTGAAACCTCTGAGAGAGCATGAAAGCATTCTTAAGGGGAGAATTTATAGCACTGAGTGCCTACATTAAAAATAAGGAGAGATTTTAAATAAATAAGCTCATGCTCCACCTCAAATCCCTACAAAAAGAAGAATACTCTAAACCCAAAGCCAGCAGAAGACAGTAAATAATCAAGATAAGAGTTGAAATCAATGAAAATGAGAACAACAAAAATAGTAAAAAAGAATTGATCAAACGAAGAGCTGCTTCATGAAAATAAAATTGACAAACCCCTAGCTAATCTCTCTAAAAAAAGAAATTGAAGCAAATCAGCAAAATTACAGATGAAAAGGGAGAAGAACCACGGATGCCTTGGAAATCCAATGCATTATCAGAACAAATTTTGAAAAGCTCTACTCCTCTAAATTAGATACTCTGAAAGACATGGACAAATTTCTAGATACATACAACAATCCCAAATTGACACAGGACAATACTGCAATCCTAAACAGCCCAATTATAGGCACTGAAATCCATTTGGCAATTAAAGACCTTCCAAGGAGGAAAAACCCAGGACCTTATGAATTCCCCACTGGGTTTTACCATACCTATGAGGAGGAGCTAACACTTTATCTTACTAGGCTACTCCAAAAAATTGAAAAGGATAGAACTCTCCCAAGCACTTTTTATGAGGCAACCATTACGCTGATACCAAAACCCAAAAAAGACACATCAAAAAGAAAACTACAGACCAATATCCCTGATGAACATTGATGCAAAAATCCTTAACAAGGTTCTAGCAAAACACATTCAAAAACACATCAAGAAGATAATTCATCATGATCAAGTGGTCTTCTTTCCAGGTATACAGGGCTAGTTCAACATATATAAATCAAGAAACGTAATTCATCACTTAAACAAAATTGAGAACAAAAACCACATGATCTTCTCAATTGATGCAGAAATGGGCTTCAATAAAATCCAGCACTCATTTATGCTCAAACTCTAGAGAAGATAGGGATAAAGGGAACTTAACTACGTAAAGGCCTTAATGTCAAACCTTCAGCTAGTATAATATTAAATAGAGAAAAGCTGAAAGCATTTCCACTAAACTCAGAAACAAGAGAAAGCTGCCCACTCTCACCACTTTTATTTATAGTCCTCTAGACCCTAGCTGGAGCAATCAGGCAAGAGAAGAAAATCAAAGGGTTAAGATTAGAAAGAGAGGGGGTCAAACTAACACTTTTTGCTGATGACATGATCCTATATCTGGAAGATAAAAAAAAAAAAAAAAGAACTCCACCAGAAAACTGCTAGAGCTGGTAAACAGATTCAGCAAAGTAGCAGGCTACAAGATCAACACCCATAAATCAATAATTTTCCTATACACTAACAATAATAGGGCAGAAGAAATCAGGCAATCCATCCTATTCACAATATCCTCCAAAAGAATAAAATACTTGAGAATTAATCTAACAAGGGAAGTAAAAGACCTATACAACAAAATTATTGAACATTGAAGATAGAAATTGAAGAAGACCTGAGAAGATGGAAAAACATCCCATGCTCTTGGGTAGCAGAAATAATATAAGTAACATGTCCATTTTGCCAAAAGTACCATACAGATTCAATGCAATTCCCATTAAGATGCCAATGCCATTCTTTACAGATATAGAATAAGTAATTCTCAAATTCATTTGGAACAACAAGAAACCCAGAATAGCCAAAACATTACTAAGCAAGAAAGACAAAACAGGTAGTTTCACAATACCATATCTAAAACTATACTATAGAGCTGTAGTAACAAAAACACCATGGAACTGGTGTCAAAATAGGATTACAAACTAATGGAACAACACAGAAGACCCTGAGACAAATCTTTAAACATCTGTCCTTTGACAAAGTGGGTGAAAACCTAACATGGAAGAATGACAGCCTATTCAAAAAACGGTGCTGGACACAGGACAGCCACTTGCAGAAAGTTAATTTAGGGCCTATTTTCTCATCTTGCACAAAAATCAAATCAAAATGGATCAAGAAACTAGGAATTAAACCAGCTACACCTGCTAGAAGAAAAATGAGGAGTAACGCTCCAGCATATGGGAGTAGGCAAAGACTTTCTCACCAAGACTTCCAAAGCCAAAGAATTAAAGTTAAGAATCAATGAGTGGGATGTCATTAAACTAAAAAGCTTTTGCTCAACTAAGGAGTTGAACAATAAGTAGAGAGAGAAACTATAGAATAGGAGATAATCAAGGCGTGTTATTCCTCTGACAGAAAACTAATATCCAAAATTTACTAAGTACTCAACTTAATATCGAAAATACCAACAATCCAATCAATAGATGAGACAGATGTAAACAGAAACTTCTCAACAGAGGAAATCAAGCAAGCTAATGAATACTCGAGAAAGTGTTCCAAATCACAACTAATCAGAGAAATATAAATCAAAACTACATTAAGATTTCACCTTAGTCCATTCAGATTGGGAAAGATGAAGAATGTAAACAATAAGAGATGCTGGAGGAGTTTGTGGAGACATAGGGACGCTAGCACACTGTTGGTGGAACTGCAGACGGGTACAGCCGCTCTGCAAAGCAGTGTGGAGAATTCTCAAAAAATTAGGGATGGATACACTGTACAACCCTGCTATTCCTCTTCTAGGTATTTTCCTAGAGGAATTAGATTCAGCACATTACAGTGACACAGCAAAATCTATGTTCTTAGCAGCTCAATTTATGATAGCTAAATTATGGAACCAACACAGATGTCCCTCACTGAATGAATGTTTCAAAAAGCTGTGGTATATATATAGACTGGGGTATAGGTGATGTTGGAGTAACTCTGGATTAGGAGCAAATGCATATCACATTGTTACTTTATACACAATCATAATTGTACAATAACTCAACTCCTTAATAAAAATTAAAAAAGAATACTTTATCTCCTCATGTTATAAAACTATGCTCAATAAGTGTGATAAAATTTTTGACTTAGTAAATGTATATGTCTGCTGCCACTATACCAAGAGATAAAGCACTTGCAATAACAGGAACTGAAGGATCTTGTCAGAGATGGGCTACAGTGCTATGTATGTTATCTCTACTGAATTCCACCAGTCTCCTGTGTATACCACTGGTCTCCAAAGTGGACAGTGTGCTTCCCAGAAAGTGAGAAAAGCAATCTATTGGGGTGGAAGAAAAATCCTTATTCATTTTATTTTTAAAATGCAGATATATTGGAATGTAAGATAGAAAACTCTCATGATATTTAATTCTCAGTTGGTCCAGATGGTTTTCTGCCAAAGTGTAGTATGCGAGGTATTAAGAGAGCAGTGGGAGCTAACAGTGGTGTTCTTCTTAAAAAGAAGAACTTATTTTAACGTAAACTCTTTTTGTTGAAATACACAGAGTGCAAAAGTATATGCATAGAGTTTGGCAAGTTGCTACAGAGTGAACACACCCAGATCAATAAACATAATCTCATTAGCAGCTCAGAAGGCCCCTAAAAATATTGTCTCCTCAAAATGATGTTAAATTTAAACAAAAAGTCGGTAGGTAAATACTTTTCAAACAAAAGAACAAAGAGAGCAAATGGATATACATTTTAGGAAATATTTCACATTTTATGATTTTGCTGCTGAAAAATATGTCATAAAACAAGAAACCTTTTTTTTTTTGGTAGTGGGGATTGAACCCAGTGGTGCTCAACCACTAAGCCACTTCCCCAGCCCTTTTTGTCTCTTAACTTGAGACAAGATCTCACTAAGTTACTCAGGGCTTTGCAAAATTGCCAAGGCTGGCTTTGGACTTCTGATCCTCTTGCCTCAGTCCCCAGAGCCACTGTTATTAAAGGCATGCGCCACTGTGCCCAGCTGTCATAAAACCCATTTCAAAATGTAAAAAAAAAAAAAAACTGGCAAGAAGATTTTCTGATTTATTAAAGAATCTTATAAAGAAATAATTTTTATAAGTTTTGAACATATGTATTTTACAAATACAAAAATATAACATCTAATTACTTTCAAGAATAATTAATTAGCAACAGGAAATATAAAATTTGTTATGTGAATTTCAGAAAAATCCTTTTCATAATTGATTGAACTAAAAAATAATACCATCTAGAAACTCAGTCCAGATTTACATGTCTTTGTGAGAAATGTTTATCAGCTATCAATGAATAAAGCCAAGTTCTAAAATAAACTCAACCAGATCTAATCTCTCTGTGACAAAATGTTAAACCAAAGCTTATTTTTAAAAAAGAGGCATCAGTTACATTGTTCTAAAAATGTTATCAATGTTTCATTTTAATGAGTTATATCAGTTTTATATTGATCCATATCAGACACCACAAATCTGGCGATTAAAACAACCTCCTATGTTAACTCACAGTCTGTAAGCCAGAAGACCAACACAGGGTGGCCATATTTGCCAGTCAGAAAATCACAAAGCTAATCCATCAAAGAACTGACTGAGCTTGAATTCTTATCTGGAGGCTCTGAAGAAAAATCTGCTTCCGAGTTCATTCTATTAGTGGTGTCTGTGGGCCTGAGGTTCCTGTTTCTTTATTGGTAGGCAGCTGGGAGTTGCTCTCAGCTCAGAGGTGACCTGCGCTCTTTCTCATATGGCTGCGTCCAACTGGAAACCAGCAACTGTGCAGCGAATCCTTTTCATGCTTTGAGTCTCAGATTTCCTTTTAAAGAAGCCAGAGAAACTCTTCCACTTTTAAATGACTTATGGTGGGTGTAGGGAAATAAAACAGACCAGTTTATGCTGTATACATATATGAATATATCACAATGAATCCCACTATTATGTATGATTAAATAAACCAATTAAAATTAAAAAAATAAAACAATAAAAAATAGATAAAGGACTCATACTATTAGATCAGGCCCACTGAACTTTCCCTATTTGAAGTCCCAGTGATTTGGGATTTTAATTATATTTGCCTGTTTCTTTACAGTGATACCTAGACTAGTGTTTGACTGAATAGAATGACTGGGAGTAAATAGTACACCAAGGGCTAAGTATCTTGGAGAACCACTTTAGAATCCTGTCCACTACAAAGGGAAAAAAATACTTACATGATTTTTTTAAAAAGTATCATGGAATAACGTCTTTGCTATATGCAAGGACAGGAAATAAATTTTATTGGGACAATATTAAATAAAATAAATTATTGTCTCATTTATTATTCATCCAAACATTCCTGCTTCATCAATAGAACATGAAAAGGTAGACAATTTAGTTATCTTTAATTTTTATGCTAACTTTCAGTATTAATAATTTATGTTTGAGCATGTGTGTGTGTGTGTGTGTGTGTGTTACTAGAGACTAAATCCAGGGCACCACACTTGCTAGGCATGTGTTTTACCGCTGAACTATTTTCTCAACCCTTTTCATTTTTATTTTGAGACAGTGTCTCACTAAATTGCACAGACTGGACTTGAACTTTTGATCTTCCTACTTCGGTCTCCCAAATAACTGGGATTACAGGTGTGAGTCACTATGCCCAGCCAACTTTAAGTACTATAAAAACAATGATTTTGTACATATGTTTTTACTTTATAATTAAGAAGGTATATTTTCACACAAGGCCTGAAGCTGTGTTACTCTAATTTACAACTTACATATTTAAATTATAAGATATGGGCAACCCTAGGATAAGCCTGTCCTCCAACAAATGTTTTGTGTCTCTTTAAGCCAAGTGATTAAAGTGTTCACACGTGTAACAATTATGAATCCAAAATTTGTTTTTTCTCCTTGTTAACTTACAGCGTCTCTGGGCCTGTTAAGTCAAAAATTGGTATATAGAGAGCATTCCTCTAGTGACTCCTGGTTACTTTCTTCTAAGTTATATTCTTCAACTTCCCTATTCTGCATTCCAGAATAAATCAAATGCTCCTGATGCAAAATGCTTTACCGATTAATTTTCTGTTTTATGTTCAACAATCCCACTGTTGGCAGAGTTTGGATGGTATGGTCAATGAGATCTTTGTAAAGAACTATCTAGTTGAAGTACTTGTATTTGTTTATTGTACTACTCAATTTAACATTCTGAAAATATTCCTATTACAAAAAATTTAAAGTTTGGGTTTTTTCCAAATGAGGTTCTAGGAACATCTCAGCATCATGAAGTGATGGAGACATTTAGACACTCTAAGAAAGAGGTAGGGGTCTCTGCCACAAGTTTACCTGAGGTAGCTTCCTTAAGCTATCCTTTTTTCTCATCCCATATTCTATCAGCAGGTAACATTCTTGAGTTGGATGGATGGGTTACTTGTATGTGGTAAAGGACATACAATTAACCTGCCTGGATAAACCATATTAACCATAGATCATGTATTAGTTTGCAGTGTTTAAGGTGGATGCAATATGATATTTGTCAATAAAGGTCCAATGCTCTCCTCTAGAGACGTTACAGTTGTAGTATTTGGAGTCATCAGAATTCTGAGATTCATTGGGAGCATAATGTTGGGAACATGAGGCTCAGCTGGTTTGTGGAAGAATTGGTGGTAAACAACTCTAAGGGGTCCAGCTGGCTTGTAATTAGCAAATTGCCTGACCGCATGACTAAGCTATTCAGCCACTCATTTGTTACAATTGGGGAAAGGTGTTTGCATTGTACCCTATTGGTTGCTCTAATGGATAAATAGAGTAGCAGCTAGTCAGGTAAGG
>PVKS010044227.1:0-14434 GCA_004027875.1 Aplodontia rufa
CCTTTTCAACCCCAGTGGTACTCTTATCTAGCTTGTTCCTACCTGAAATAAACCAGGAAACCATATAATGCAGCAAGGGACCTTCAACCCAGGGAAGTAACTTAATTATGACAGACTTAGAGCGTCAACTTACCTGTGATGCTAACTAAGGTTCTGGTGAGGGAAATAAGTGGGGGTGAGAAGATGAAAAGAAGGTGAGTGAAGTTTAACATGTCTTTCCATAGACTTACAGCCTACAGGAATACATTAATTTGTTCCTGGTTTGGGATTGTAATTTTGATTGCAAGAGTCATGTTGTCAATTCTTGACTTCCAGTCAATGTGTAGATAGAACTTTCAATAGAGATGAAATATTGCAAAGGAAATTGTAATGTACTAGTGTCTATAAGTCATTCCAGAAGGTAGGGTTTCAAAGCAACCTGCTATAATTGCATGCCTTTGAAATGTGAAAGTAAGCCAAACAATCAAGATTTCTGGGTTTGTTTTTAAAGATACTTATGGGTTTCAATGATTACAACCAAAATAGGTTTCACAATTGTCTTATCTTAGAACGTTTAAGATGAGAACCTGTCCTTTAAGACATATTCATAATCATAATATTACAACTTTACGACTGCTCAGAAAGCTTAACATTTTTCATATATGATAGCCAGAGAAGGAATCCATCATGGCCTTCTAAAAGACTTTGAAATTCCTTCCTACACAAAGCCCTGAAAGTTCCTTCAATACAGCATTTGTGTTTTTGGAGCTTATAGTCTCTAAATATAGTAAAAAGATCTGTGGGTGTTTGAGACAGACATCCCTGGGCATCAGTTTGGGCCTTTGTGTAGCTGTTTGACTATGTAAGTTGTATTTTTTACTAATACAAAATATATAATATGTACCTTACCTAATTGTGAGAAGAATCATGTTGTAATGACATGTGGAAGGGGTAAATGTTAGTGTCTTCATTTTTTACTTGATTGCTATGGCTCACTCCAGGAAGGAAAAATGAGTAAAACATCTGAATTATAGCTCAGGTCATTTGTGAGTTGTCAAGGATATGTAGTATTTATAAAAATTATGACTGAGTAAATGAAGAGCTTGAATTTTCACCAGAATAGGTGAATCTACATTTTAATCAAATCCCACATATGAAAATGCAAACTTATAAAACAGTTAAATTATCACTTTGAAAATAATTTAAGGAGGGATTTCGTTGACTAGTAAACTTCCATGAGTGCACTGAAGATATCTTAAAAACAGTAGCTGGGCCAGCCACAGTGGCACATCTGTAATCCCAGGTACTCAGGAGGCTGGGGCAGAAGGATCACAGGTTTGAGGCCAGCTTGGGTAACATAGCAAGACTATCTTAATTTTTTTGAAAAAAACTTAAATGGACTGCGGGTGCAGCTCAATGATAGAATACCCCTGGGTTCACGTTCCATTAACTTAACACACACACACACACACATACACAGCTAGAAAAATCAACCTTTCAGAAATACATCTCAACAATACTACTCCTAAGTGTTTACCCAAATAAAATTATGTTCACACAACAGCCTGTGTGCAAATGGCGGTCTTCCAGCTGGTGGGTAAATTTTGGTAAGTCCATTTGATGGGGAATTACATGATAACAACAAGGAACAAACGGCTGATACATATAACAATAATAACTAATCTCACATGTGTTGGATTAAGTGAAAGAAGCCAGATTTCAAAGGTATATACTGTATGGTTTCATTTGTAGCATTCTGGAGAAGGGAAGGCTAGGGACAGAAAACAGATTGGTGGCTGAGGTAGAGAGGGGTTAACTACAGAGGGGTTTTGGGAGCTTGAGGGGATCTAATTGTTCTATATCTTGATTATGGCAATGGTTACCTGATAGTGTGGTTAAAACTGACAGAACTATACAAACTATACAAAAGAGTTATAAAGTGTAATTTTCAAATGTATTTTGAATAGTTGAAGGTACAGCTATTTGAAATCTTCAAATCACATTTCATAGAGTCAGTGTAAATTTTACTAGAAGTTTTATATGCTGATAGATAGGTATAACCATTCCCATAGGTCAATTTTTAAATTTTAGTTTAATATCTTCCATGATTAATTATAAACAACCTTAAACTCATCACATTTCCTAATGATTTGACTTCTTATATTTCTCTCGTTGTCAGCTGGGTTACATGTTCCTTGTAAAAACATTTTTCACTTCATTTACCTAGAGGTGAAAACTGAGATGTAATAGATGAGAACTAAATTATCAGAAAGCTTCAGTGTTATCCTGCAGTTAAGAAGATAAAGAGAGAGGGGCTGGAGTGGTGACACAGTGATTACGGTGCTTGCCTGATACGCGCGAGTACTCGAGTTCAAACCCCAGCACCACGTATCCAGCGAAGTCTCGAAGTCTCCGAGCAAAGAAGGCCACATGAAAAACTGGATCAAACTGATTCTTTTGCTCGCGCTCGCACGCTCTCTCTCTCTCACTGTCCCTCTCTCTTTAAAAAAAAAAGAAAGAAAGAAAATGAGGGGAGAAGCAGTGAAAAGTGTGAGAAGGAGAGCAATGATAGTTTGAAACAAGTTTTGTCATATCAGTGAAGTGAGTTGAGCAAAGAAATTGAAGCCCACCTCTCTCCTACCATGCTTCTTGTGATATTAGGAACTACTCGAGCAACAATGCTTTTTTTATTATTTTGGAAGCTAAAATTATAATTTTTCTTGCTCTATTCGAAATTCTGTTGCTGAGTAAAATGAATGCTCTCGCACGTTACTGAGTGTTTGGAAAATAAAATTGCTGTTACTAGCTCTTTTCCTTGAAGGCTGTGCTGTATAGGACTATAATGTTGGGTGTCTTCGTGTAAGTGAAGTGTCTAGTAGAAGATGGATAACCTGGCCTTATACTTTTTCACTCTGCAATAATCTTTAATCATTGTCAGTTTGTCTCTACCTCAGCTGTCTCCCCACGTTGACTTCCTTTGATAGACCAGCAGTCTCTCTTCCGCCCCAAGCCACTGCTAGGCTGTTCAGGTTCTTTAGAATGATCTGCACAAATGTCTTTTGTTCTCGTAAAGATATTTTTAGATTTACCCATCCTGAGATGAGTGTTTTTCTTGTCAGCCGAATAGACTAGATTTATGCAAGTTTTTCTCAGGAAAGCCTTCACTGGGGTGGAGAAAAGGATTGGTTTTTGAATGTGTGAGCAATGCTTATGGGACTTAGGGTTAACATCCACCATTGATTTTTTTTTTTTTAATGTGTGGTTGTGTGTGTGTGTGTGTATATGTGTCTATATCCTTCAGATACTTTTTGAATTTCACTGTTTCATTCAGTGAGACAGAACAAAACACTACCTATTTCCCCCTCTCTATTGATTCTTTTCACTAGATCTAGCATTCATTCATTGGTACATTCATAGATTCAAAGATAAACAGGGCTGGGGGTATGTAGGTTCAGTAGTAGTAGGGTGCTTGGCTAGTATGTGTGAGGTCCTGGATTTGAACCCCAGCGTGGGGGGATGGAATCCACTATTGATAGGTTCTATGCCAGGTTTTGGGGGGAGATAGTAAAGCAAGGAGCACTTCCCCCTTCTTTGTTAGAAGAGTTTGGAGGTGGGCTAAACAAATCAGTGCAGTGTGGTGAGTGCTGTGACAGGGAGAGAACAAGGTGCTGTGGCTGCCACAGTGGCAGGTCTCTTCTTTATTGTCATATGTTAAGCCCATCACCCCAATTGATTTCCTGGTTTTATTTTCATTGTTCTCTTAGGATGTAATCTGTTGTGGATTATTCCATTTTATCTCATTTTCTCTTTATCCAGGAAACCTGAAATATTATTTGCTCCTTCTGTGAAATCCTAGATTGAGAAAAAAATTGGTGTTAGATTTTGACCAATTGGACAAGTGATATGGGTGGAGAAAGGGGAGTTGATGGTTTTGAAAGTAAAATAGATGATGCTTTATAGATTTTTTTTTTAGTTATACCTGCCAAAAAACTGAAGCAAATACTTGAGTAAAACTTGGAGCCACCAACTCAGTAAAGAACATATGTTGGTATAGTGACAAAAGTGTCTTACCTTATTTGAGTGTTATTCATCCCCAACATAATTATTTATCCATTTTCTGGATAGTGAATATGGTGAAATCATCATGGAAATGCAACTCTATGAGCAGAAATGTATCCTTCCCTACTAACTTAAAAATGTGTTTTGACATACAAAGTTTGAATTTATCAACTTTTCAGTCTTGAAAACCAAATTAAGGTAGTTAAAAAACCTTAAGCAGATAAAGTAGAAGGCATTTCCAGTTCCACTGAGTTAAGTTTAAGGTATTTTCTTATTCAATTTGCCACGGTGATCCCCCCTCCTATCCCTATAATGGAATTGAATTAAGGGCCTCACATATTCTAGGTAAGCCCTGTACCACAGAACTACATCCCAGCCCTTTTTTTTTTTTTAAGAAGTATATAGAGATACAGTTGAGGGGGAAACATTATCAAAACATTAGCAATCAGTGGATATAAACTTTGTTATCCAGGGGTAATGCCAAAACATGGATGACCACCTTGGGTTTTACCTGTTGCAGATTCCCCCAGAAGAACTCATGCGTTGAATGGGTAGCTCGTGGAGGAATGACATCGGCTTCTGGGGTGGTTCCCCCATCTTCCCAATCTCCTTACTCCTATGAGTTCTTCATATACCCTCCCTACCTCCCTATTCCCCTCCCTACACCTCCAAGCATCCTAGAGAGCCATCCCCCTATTACTCTGAAAGTCATTCAATTTGAAGTTTTGTTAGGTTAGCCGTCTGCCCTACTGCTTCCCCATAAATTCTAGCATCAACAGATGAGAGAAACCATTCGGCACTTGAGTCTCTGAGATTGGGATACTTCACTTAGCATAATTCTTTGCATCTCCATCCATTTGATTTCAAAAGCCATAATATCGTACTCTCTAATGGCCGAGTAGTATTCCATTGTATATATGTACCAAAGTTTTTGTATCCACTCATCGAGTGAGGATCCCAGCCCTTTTTAAATTTGATTTTGAGACAGTCTTGCTAAGTTTCTGAGGCTGGCCTGAGACCATATACTGCTACAGTCTCAAAGAGTCGCAGGGGTTATAGGCATGTCCTTACCATGCCTGGCTCCAGAGTGCTTTTAGAGGGAGGTGTCAGTTTTCTGACCATATGAAATTAAATCTTACCAGAAACAGGCCAATATGGTGGATATTTTGATACCTTGATTAAAAATCTTGTTTTTTTTTTGAAGGAATTACACAGTTATGTGATTGTTTTTAACTTTAACCTGCATTTTTAAGGATCTTTCCTGGATGAAGCATATAGACTTATTTTTCATAATGAAAGAAAGGCTATCTGGAGAATTTGGTGTATTGGAGTTTGCTGAGACACACTGGGTTTTAGTTTAGAAATTCTGTACATAGAGAATAAATGATCTGACGAGTGAAGATATGAACTGTTTTGTGGTGCTCCTGGGAAGCGGGCCCAGTTGTCCCATGTGCTGTTTGGATTTCCTGTTTCTTAACATTATAATATGAGATTTAAAAGGTAGCTTATGAAATAATACATTTAAGTTAAACAAATAGGCTCTATTATGATGGGGGTGGGGGTACAAAGTAAGGCTTTTATTTGAATTTAAATGGCTGAGAGCAGCTTCTTGGAAGGTCAGGTTCTTTGTCAAGGCTTAGCATCTAGTATCTGTAGCACTGCTGACTAGTTACTCATAACTGCACTCTTTTAAATGTTTTTTCTTGCCGTATGTCTAGCTGCATCGTAACTTCATTTCCTTGTTTGTGATAGCTGTCACATCTGCTGGGCACACTGTAAATGTTTTATAAAGCATCTTGACTGAGGATAATGTGGGAAGCACCTGGGGCACTTTTGCCCCCCTGCCTTCTATGACCAGGGAGAAGTTTGCAGCAGATGATACTCACTTTCAAGGTAGTTATTAGCCACCTCTGTGTTACCCTGTCTGGGCAGGAGACTTACTGTGTTTTGGAGGAGTCTTGGCACTCTTGGCTCTGCTGGGGGTCCGGAAGCAGTAGAGTTTAGATTTGCAGCTGTCAGCATTTCTTATTGACTGAGCTTCCAGGAGATCAGATAGCTTTAATGGACCATCTGTTGCCATAGAGAAAGCCATAGGGATTTAGTACAAGTTGAGTTCAGCCTACTGATTTCTTACCCTTAGTACCAGATTACATTGAAGGTCCAGTGATTTAAGCCTTGGAGGTGTTGGCGGCGGGAGTGGGGAGGGGGTTGCAGATGAGAAATTTGAGATGAAACTGTATTCTAGTGAAAGTAATGAAAAATAAACACATCTTTTCTCAGTCTCAAATATAAGATAAAATGAGTGCTGGCCTCTGTAACCAACGTTTTCTTTTTTGAAGATCACATGAAGTATGTGTGATGAACGTTTGTGAAAAATACTAAGTGCTCATCAAATGCAGAATATAATCTTGGACATTCTGGGGTTAGACTGCATTAGGCGCAGTCTGGAATGTCCAACTAAGCTAATAAATAGTGTCCTGGTGCCTATTTCCTGAAGTCTCTAAGAGTCTGTTCCTTCTTATCACTTTCCTCACATTTGTGAGCAGAAGGTTAAGATGGAATGGCAGGGTTTTGTTTGTTTGTTTTTGTTTTTTTTAAGAGAGAGGGACAGCTAGAGAAAGAATCAAATTTAATTTAGTTTTTCATGTGGCTTTTGTTTCTTTGACGCTTGGTTGTGTATGTAGTGGTGCTGGGGTTCTAACCCGCATAAGCATGCTTTCCAGGCAAGTGGCTTAACTGCTAAGCCACTGCTCCAGCCCCGAATGGCAGGTTCTTTGATTAAAGTTGTTTTAATCTCTGTCTACAAGCCTGATCACATACAATGTTCCCAGGAAGTCAGCTTCATAGCTTGAAGTGTGGTTCAGCAGGAGAGTTGGTAGTAGATGGTGGTAGTGTGAGAAAACTGGAGGATGGGTATGACATCTTTGGATTCCTTGTATTAATTTCATATTTGTATGACCAAGTAACGTTAATAATGATATTCAAATTGCTGAAAGTCGCCCATGTGCTGTAAGAAATCTGGAGATTCCAACAAAGTTTTTATCATAGTTACTTTGAACTTTTCTGTCACTTAGAGATACGTTTAGGGTTATATAGGTCCTAAACTCAGGCCTGAATTTGAATATTGATCCTGCCACTTAACAATGTGGTGGCACTTCTTGGTGAAATAAAGTTTGTCATCTGGTAGTATCCCAAAATTGAAAAGCACTATAGTATATGATGCTTAAGATGATGTTTGTCTTGGTCTGCTGGAGCGGCTAGAACAAAATAATAGATGGTATGTAACTTAAGCAAATACGTATTAAATAGTGATTTCTAAAAGTTTTGGAGGCTCAAAAGTCTTAAAATCAAGGTGCTAGCAGATTGTCTGATGATGTTCCTCTTCTTGACTTGCAGATTTCTTGCTATATCCTTACCCGGCTAGGAGAAAGCATCCTCTGGTCTCTTTTTCTCCTTATAAGAACACTAATCCATGGGTGGGTGTGTGGTCCTCCCCTCATTAACTTATCTAAATTGCTCCCACAGTCCTCCTGTCCAAATATCCTTAGGGATTGGGGCTTCAACTTGTGAATTTAGGTTTGGGAGGAGTGGAGACAACAAACATCCAACCATAACAGTACTTAACCTTTCTAAACCTGAAATTCATTATCTTTAAAAATAGAAATAATACCTACCTCTAAGCTGGTTCTGAAATGATAATGTATGTGTATGCCTAAGAAGTTGGAACATACTAAACTCTCAAAAATAAAATTGTTGCTACTTTAATTATTGTTAATATTACTCCATTCCAGAGATGTGCTAGAGGCATTTTTGGTATTTGATTAAAAAAAAAAAAACTGGGCTGAATGAACTCTTCCAGTTCCAAGAATCAGTAAATGCATTTTTATATTCTTATTTATGCATATGAGCCTCAGGATTGGACCACTGCTCTGTAAAACTCCTGTACTTCTCTGTTTCACTGTGTAAGCCTCTCGTGTCAACCTGCCTGTCTGATTATATAAATTCTGCCTTTGCTTTTTCCTTCATTTTCTCTGTCACTTTCTGCTTTCATTTCCCTTGGTTTTGATACCAGCTATCCTTCCACATTTTTTCTTCATCATTCACTATAAAATAGCTTACAAGTTATGTTATTTTATTATATTAAAATCTTCATTTCAAAAGCTAGTGTCTGGGACTGGAGCTCAGCAGTTGAAGTACCTGCTTGCCATGTGTGAGGACCCAGGTTCGAAACCTAGCACCATACACGCAACTGAGTGTTGGAGAAACAAAGGCCAGATGAAAAAATAAATAAAATGATATATCTCTCTCTCTTTCTAATTAAAAAAGAGGGAAAAAGAAGAAGAACTAGTGTCCGAGATGGGGCATTTCCCATATGTGACTGGGGATCTATAATTGTGTATGTTCTATTCCTGCTTCAGAGTTGGTTTTCTCAGATGTTGACCAGGACAGACCAGTTTCAAAGGCCAGACTTTGTTCTTCTTGGGCTTTGTCATGGCTGGTACTGTGTTGGCATGTGGGACTAAAATTTTATGGTGCTAGATTCTGCTTAAAGAGGAAGGAAGCTATTTCACAGATTACCGTCATTCATAAGGTGATCAACTGCTCTTCCCCCAGACAGTAACCATGAGGAGGCCTCTTCCCTCAGCTTTATTGGGGTGACCCTTCTAGCAGGTTGCTGTTCATTATTTCCTGGGTGTAGTACTTTTGTTTTTCTAAGCCATCATAATATAAATGCAATTGTTTTATAGCCAAGAGTAAACCAGTTATTTGACAGCCTATATTTTTCAATATTTAGCAGCTAGCATTTACACAGTAGATTTTCATGTGTAACAGCACATCCCTTTAACCATGGTAATTAAAATCATCTTGAATAGGTGTAGTTACACTTAATTTTGGATTTTATGCTCTGGTTGATGTTGGCTTGTTATACATTTATGTTCATAAAACTATTGAATGTAGTGCTTAAAGGTTATCATTTTTCAGTTTAAGTAAAGACCTTATTATGGGTTTTTAAAACATTTTATAACAAAATTCATTATAACATTGCCATCAGTCAAGTGGTAACATAAAGATTGACTCCTTGGATAGTGTGACAGGCAAAATGCATGCTATAAACATATATTGTAGAATATGAAAATTCTGATTATTCTGATTTACTGAGAAATACTACCTGGTAAAAGGGGATGAAAAGATGGACTACCTTAAACCATTTTATTTCACTTCTGATTCTGGAGACACTGTTAGCACAAATTGTATACTGTGACTATAGAAATAAGAAACAATTTTTTTTAAAGCAAGATGTTTTCCTTTTACCTATGTTAGTTACAGTGTTCTCTTATGAAACAAATTCAACAAGATAGTCATGTGGCAAATCACCATATGAAAAGATGTTCAACATCATTAGCCATTAGGGAAATGCAAATTAAAACCAATATCACTACACACCTGTCATAATGGCTAAAATAAAAAATAATTACAGGCCACATTGTAGTACGGATGATAAATAACTGAATATCTTGTAACGTTGGTGGTGGAATGTAAAATGGTATAGCAACTCCAATTTGGCAGTATCCTAAAAACCTAAGTATGCAATTTCCAGGCAACCCAGCAGTTGCATGCACTCCTACGCATTTATCCTATTGAAATAAAACTTATTTTCACACACACAAAAAAACTGTTTGTGAATACTTATAATCATGACTTTATTTGTAATAGCCAAAAATTGGAAGCATCTCAGTCAACCAACCCCTCAACAGGTGCATGATTAATAAACTATGGTATGTCTATACCATGGAATACTACTCAGTAAATACAAAGGAATGAACTGCTTATACACAGCCACCTGGATGAATCTCTGTAGAAATAAACCAGGGGGGAAAGGGCTATCCCAAAAGACTACATACTATATGATTTCATTTATTTAACTTTCTCTTTGAAAGACAAAAATTTCAAAAATGAAGAGCAAATTAGTGGTTGCCAGAGACTAAGGAGCTTGAGAAAAGGCAAAGGGGGAGGCTGGAGCAGTGGCTTGGCAGTTACGGTTGCTCAGCATGCGCAAGTGCACAAGTTCAAACTCCAGCACCCACATACACAACTAAGTGTGAGAGCAACGAAAACCATGTGAAAACCTCAATAAAAATTGATTCTCTCTGTTTCTCTTTCTCACTGTCCTCTCTTTAAAAAAAGGGCGGGGGAGTAGTTGTGGCTGTAAAAGGGTACTTGGTGCCATTTAAAAAAAATTTTTTTTGCAGCGAGATGTTACAAGAATATTATGAAATACCACTTCCTCCCCACACATGTTTTCTTACTTTTTTTAGTTTCATTTGTTGGTGCTCATTTGATTGTTCCTTTATTCATTTGGGAAATAATTAGTATTTGATGTGTGTGCCTAATCTGGCCTTGACATCAAGGTCAACCAATTATTCAAAAACCAAAGTCAGCCAGGCTCAGTGATGCATGCCTATAATCCCTGCAGCAGGAGGACCCCAAATTCAAAAGCCAGCCTAAGCAACTTGGTGAGGCCCTAAGCAACTTAGCAAGACCCTGTCTTAAGGTGGCTCAGTGGTTCAGCACCTCTGGCTTTAGTCCCTGCTACCTAAATAAATAAATTAAAATCAACCACCTTATTTTATAAATAGTAGTATGTTTTGCCACTGGTGTACATTGTTCAGAGTCTCTTCTTAAGTATTAGGTACATTAGAGGGGGCCTTGGTAACAAATTTTTTTAGGGTGAATTTATTGTGGCTAGGCTTCATGGTGTAGAATTGATGGACCTTGATTATACATTTGTCTGTGGGGGGAAAAGACTGTTTTAGCAGAATCGGGGCACTGATGTGGGCTTTAGGCTCATCTGTGAAGAGTGGCATGAGTTTCTTCTATGCAGGTGGATGAACTGGCTAGCCTTGTGTTTTCCCAGGAGAAGGGCATTCTTTCTCCAGTTCCACTTTGGAAAACCTGGCAACACAGAATGTGCTCTCTGGAACTTTGCAGAGCATGGAACTTTGAGCTCAGGGCATCTGCAAAGCTGGGTTTAGAAAGCAGCTTGCTTATGGTGAATAATTTGGAGACCAGTTTGTCAGTCCTGTGGTTCAGTAAAAGTTGGTTTCTGAATTAGCCAGAGGAGTAGAAGGTCTCCTGTCTTGATCTGCATCATATTGCTGCCCAGAATGACTTTCCCTTGATTGTGCTTTGACATAATACCAGAGGTGATGGTGAATAAAATGGGAGGGTGTGCTTAACAGCTGGAAATGAAATCTGACAAGCTTAGGACTGAGGGGTTTGCTTTGTTAGGGTTGTTTGTGGAAGAATTAGGGGTGAGAGGAAAGGAAGTAAAGCCAGGCTTCAGCTGTACCTCCCCTTTTTTGGCACTTTTTGGGGGACTCTTTTTAGACCTCTGCTGATCCTGATTTGGGTAGTGAATTGAGCTTGAGGAACCAGATTAGAACTCTGCTTTGAACTTTGTAAAACATGAATATGTGTTCCAGTGAGTTGCATTGAGGCATTGAAGGGGTTTTCCCTAGGAGTAATTGTTGTAAATGGGTTAGACGTAGGCTCGCCCACCTCATTAATTAAGCATGTATCTGAACTATAATATTCTATTAATAGTTTAGTATAGACACCAGTTCTCACGATCTTGTTTCTATTAGAAGATGAATTTTCTGTATCACCTGTGGAAATCTATATTTGTTTTCTGCTTGGCTGCTGTGGCCAGAGTGGATGCAATAGTCCCAGGTTCCAGACAGTCTTTGTTAGGAGGACGTTGGTGGCAGGTAGTATTTAGTGAGTCTGTGCAGGTCCTGAGCTTCAGGAAGAAATCTGTAATGGGAGTTGGCCTCACTGGTAGTAGTAGGAAAGGGAAAACAAAGCAAAACTGAAACCTACTCCAGCCACAGGCCCTGGCTTGGGATGGCCTTTCAGACAAAAAGGAGGGACTGTTTAGGAATTGTCATTTTGTGAAAACAGTAGTAGCCAGAGACTGATGGCTCAGTTGGCATGGTTAATGAGTAATATCTGGTATACCAATAAACATTGGAGTTTTGGTCGCTACTGTTATTTTTTGTCATTGTGATTAGATGCAGAGATTCAATGTTGACATCTCATCTTAATTTTTTTTCTTATAGTCTCAAACCATGAATTATGTGGGCCAGCTGGCTGGACAGGTGATTGTCACTGTGAAGGAGCTCTACAAGGGAATTAACCAAGCCACCCTGTCTGGGTGCATTGATGTTGTCGTGGTGCAGCAGCAAGATGGCACCTATCAGTGTTCACCTTTTCATGTGCGGTTTGGGAAGCTGGGAGTCCTGAGATCCAAAGAGAAAGTGGTGAGTACAGTGCACAAGCTTGTCTCCAAGGCAGGAAAAGAGGGTCAGTGAGAAAATTGCCGTTGTGAGCTTTCTGCCTTTCCCTCCCTCCCACCATGCCTTTTCTTTCTTTTTAAACCTGCATGTTGTTGAAGACAGTGGTATGAGAAATCAGTCTATATGGGTATTGCTTTCAAAGTTGCTTCTGAATTGAAAAAGCCCTATTATAGTAAGTCTTCCCAAGGGAAAAAGAAACTGAAAATTATGATAATCCTACATGTCAGAACTCAGAAGAGCAAAACAAAATAGTTATAAGTGAGGTCATTAGATGTCTATTCAGAAAAAGAAAATTTGTTTTCACTTTTTAAAATATTTAGGATAATAATTCATATTAATTTTGAATGGAAAAGGTTTATGTAATCAAGAATAGATTATATTTATTTAAAGAAAGTTGATGCCACATTTTAATTTGTTTTGATAAACCTATAAAATCTTATTTTTAATCTCAAATTTGCTTACTGATATACCAGTCGTTGTCCCCAAAACTGACTAAATGTTAACCTGCAAACCATAGACTGATTGACTTTCATTTGTTTCAGGAAAAGGTCATTCCGAAAAAGGATATTTCTGTTGGCTTTCTTACTTTTATATCTTCTTCCCTCAGGTTATGGAACATTAGGAAGGTTTGCTAGTATATCTAATGTCAAGTTTAAAAATTTAGTAATAAAACTTTGCAGGTACACGGTTCCTTTCTACTCTTGTCCCACGGTAAGTACCTCAATAATGAAAGAAAGTTCTATCAAGATGTTAAAAGATGTTAAAGCTTTATGAAAGATTCTGACCATTTTCTGGCACAGATCTAAAAAAAAGTATGTGTTAGAGGATAAATTTAAATAACTTAAGAAAATCTGTTTTCAGCTTTTTGCTGTTTTACACATAGCTGATCTTATTCTTTTTTTTAATTTAGAAATTTATTTGTTGAACAATCAAGCTTCTAATGATATATATATAAATTCTGAAAATTAGTTTTACCCCCAAGACCCCCCAATTACCCACCCTTATCCCACCCCCCTACCTCCTTCCCAGTACACCTCTGCAAATGCCTTCGGTTGTATGACATTACACCTTATCTGGATTTAAAACATGATAATAGACCACCTTTCTCAATGGCCAGGTGATCTTATTCTTTAAATACAAATTCTCCTTTGTTTCATTAAACTTATATTATTTTGAGAGTGAAACAAAATGCATTTCACAAAATTAGATTTTTTTTTTCCTGGAATAACATTTTATTTCCAGTTGTTACAAAATTGGTTTCCACTGCAGAACCACATTTCAGAATGACAAGAGTTTGTGTGATCTGGCCAATTCATGGAAATACCCTTTAGGAAGCAAAAGTAGTTGCATTTTACTTAGTGACTTGGAAACCTTCCATTGCAAAACAGTATTATTCAGCCACAGTTTAGTGCCTCTGGAATTTTTTTCTTTCTTATCATTTTAAAAGTAAGTTCAGACTGGCTGTATTGTAGACGAATCAGCAGAAGCTACAGAGTGTGCCCTAAAATTTCCCATTGGTTGTGCAAGGATCTTTTAAATGCCTCTGAGGCTCCCCTGCTCAACTGGGTTTTTGATCAGTAGATTGAATTGGTCTTTTTGGCAGTTCAGAATAGAACCTTCTGGCAAATGTATATATCACTTCTGCATCTATAAATGATGACTGAGCAGACAAAGGTGCTTTTTTCTACATGCTGTGTACCTTGAGGATTGTAATTCCTATGCAAGACTACTTAATTCATTGTTAAATATCTTGTCAAACCCTTGTTTGTGTTTTTTGTTTTTGTTGGTTTTGTTATGTGGGGGGATACTCAGATTGAACTTAGGAGTGCTATACCACTAAGTTGTATCATCAGCCCTTTTTATTTTTTATTTTGAGAGATGGTCTTGCTAACTTCCTGAGACTGGCTTCAAACTTGCCAACCCTCCTACCTCAGCTTCCCAAGTAGCTAGTATTACAAACGTGTCACTGCACCCAGCTCAACGTGTGTTTTTAGTAGGAGCACAATCAGCAAGACATAAGAAAAGATAAAACTTTTCTT
>PVKS010044228.1:0-14432 GCA_004027875.1 Aplodontia rufa
CTAATAAAAAAGTAAAAAAAAAAAAAAAGCAAACGGACTCATTTCTCCTTTCACTCTTCTCTTTAAAAAAAGAAAATAGTCAAGTTCTTTTGACCTGTCTACATCTCTTAGCATCCTGCACCATGTCTTATTGCAACCAAAAGCATCAATGCACAATATTTTAGAACCTTATCAAATCAGAGATGTCCTCCTGCTCAGACTGAGCCCACTTGGATGGTATTACAGGCAAAGTGACAGGAGTTCCAAAGACTCTAGCAGGCTTAAAATAATCAAATACTTCTTTTATTGTCCCCTTTTTTCCTCCATCTAAAAATGTCCAAGAAACACTTGACCGTAATGTGTACAGTTTTCAGATCATGGATGAAGATAAAATTTTCTTTTCAAACATTTGATTATTGTAAGAACTATCTTCCTTTCCTACCCTACTTGTAGCCCTAAGAAAGGAAGAAGCCACCCGAGACCACAGCCAAGTTCCAAAGGCACAATTGGTTAATTCTCCAAGGAAAGGTGTCCCGACCTTTCGATTATCCTCCCAATAATAAAGATGATAAGCTTGAGACTCTCAATCATAATTCACGGGCAATCTTAGACTCACTGCAAAGACGGTTCTGTTCTAATAGATACATCATACGGCAAGCAAAGAACAAAGAATCTTTCTCAGAGGAATTTCATAATCAGTCTTTTCTTCCCTTCTTGTAATACATGTAATTTATCTTCTCTTGGAAAGGTGCATATAAATGCAATTTACTTAAGAATAATAAGCAAAGTCACGATTTGCTAATCCCTTTTCTTAGCCAGGAGAAAGGAAAAAAATCTTAACTGCATTCTGTGTATTTAAGGAGACTTCAGATCCACAAGCGGGAATTTAACTAGAGATCTTCCAAAAGGAAGATCCTATTTGTGAGGCCCTTAAGACAATAAAAAAAAAATATATCTTTGTGAACCTAAGACAGTCCCATCATTTAAACACTAACTAAAAAGTGTTAGGTGACATTGAATAAATGGTGCATATCTCAGGACTCCAGGATTGAAGAGATAGTCTCCCCTTGGCAATGAAAGAAAACACCAATTGCAGGACTTCTAGAAAGGAAGGACATTAAGGACATTGTCCAACCTCCCATCCAATGTATTTTTCTTTTCTACAATAAACTTGACAAATGGTCAGCCTCCCTTGCTGTTGTCTAGAGGCTAAGAGGAAAAGACTGTCTTATGTGACATCAGAAACAAGTGCTTGTCCCCCAGGTGACTATAAATCCCAGCCAGCATTCAAATTTCCCTTGCAACCTACTGAGGAGGCTGGGATTTTCTCAAGATATGAACTGGAAAACAGAAGCTGACCATCTATTTCTATCTACTCTGCCCTCCACCCCAGATTCTGGGAGACAACATGGATGTGAGCAAGTCCCACTCTTCAATTTGAGAGTCAATACAAATTAAATAGATGGTATTTCCAGCCCAAAGCATTTAACACGTGCCTTTGATGATTTCCAGCTGGAAAGATCCATGAGATAAAAGAGGGCAAATTCCACATTTCAGTGTGCCAGAGATAAGTGAAGGTCACAAGGCTGTCATGTGGTGGAGGTTGGTGCCAAGTTTAAACCCCACCTCTTCCTTGAGAAGGGGACAGGTGCTGGAGTTCTCAAGTTGGACCAGGTGGCCCCACGCCTGCTTAAGACTTGTTTGCCGCATTGAAAGCGTGGAGAATGGAGCCAAGGATTGAAGAGGTTTGTCTTGGGAAGATCACCATGTCAGCTGAAGGGGTACTGCTGCCCGGTGGGCTGCAGCTGTCATGATAATCACAGAGGGAGGCCCTCCGTCAGAGGTGAGCCATCTACCCATGGTTACCTCTCTTCTTACACCTTGTACACTGTGGCACTTCTAGTTATGGTGACGAGAATACGAATGCGTTTCCTGTACCAAGACTGAAAAACTTCCACAGGGATACATAATCTCTAAGAGAACCCCTTATCCATCCCCATGCTGGACATTGTAGGGATGAGGACATGGAAGAAAATGACCAGATATATAAATAAAGGGGATGATACGAGAGTGCCTAACAAACTTAGTAAGATGCATCTGAATTTGTCCTAGAAAACACTGAATGGCAAAGATCTTTTTATTTATATTTTTAAATGGGTCATTCAAATGGAAAACATAATAAGCTGTTTACACTGAGAAATGGCATATTTGTCTTTTGCAACCTTAAATGCAAAAATGTCATGCAATAGCAGAACAGGTGATAAATTCGTGTAATGGGAAATGAGTGTGAATGAGAGAAAATGAGTGTGAATGAGCTACATGCATCAGCATGAATGAATGAACACACAATTTTGGCAAAACAAGTTTCATAAAAAAACACATACACAGGTCAGGGATGTAGCTCAGTGGTGAAGCATTTGCCTAGCGTCTGCAAGGCCCTGGGTTCAATCTCCAGTACCACAAAAACAAACAACACGAACACATAGACAATATGATCCTGTGTATGTAAAAATAAAAAAAAGTCAAAATAAACAGCATTATTGTTAAGGGTTACACATCTAAGCGCTAAACCACAAACAAAAAACGAGATTACATTAACTCAAAATTCGGTATAGTGGTTTTTCCTGGGGAAGGAGAGAGATGCAACTGGAAACAACTTTTAGGTATTGGTGATATTCTATGTTCTAATCTGGCAGGTAATTGCATGGGTATCTGCTTCATTGTCCCTTAAACTACACGAATGCATGTTAGAAGCTCTTTTGGACATGAAATATGCTTCACATTAAAACTGCTTTTAAATTCAAACAGAAAATAAAAAATAATGTTAGTCAGGGTTCTCCAGAGACATGCAGCCAAAAGAATATATATATATATAAACATATAGAAAGAGATTTATTTTGAGGAATTGGCTCGTGCATTTATGGAATTGGAGAAATTCTACAATCTGCCTTCTGTAAGCTGGAGGCCCAAGAAAGCCACTGGTGTAGTTTGGACTAGTTCTAGTCCAAACCTGAAGGCCTGAGGACTAGGAGAGTCAATGGCATAAGTCTGTCTGAGTCCAGATTCCAGAGAACCAAGAGTATTGATGTGTACAGGCAGGGGAAGATGGGTACTCCAGCCTCAGGGCCACCGCTCAGTTGTGCCAGGGCAGTGGGACAGGTTGTCAAAAGATCAAAGAAAATACCCAGAAATTGCATGAGGGACAAGGCTCTTTATTTTGTTTTAACCAGGGATTGAACCTGGGGTGCTTAACCACTGAGCCACATCCCCAGTCCCCCTTTTTAATTTTTATCTTTAAAAAAAAAAAAAGAGGGGACAGTGAGAGAGAGAGAAGCAATTTTTAGTTTTTCATGTGACTTTCATTCCTCAGACACTTTGCTGTGTTTGTGGTGCTGGGGTTTGAACTGGCGTACTCACGCATGCCAGGCAAGCCCTGTTACCACCAAGCCGCTTATGTTTTGGGGGGGGGTGTTTTTGTTTTGTTTTAAGAGAGAGGGAGAGAGGGGGGAGCCATGGAATGGCATCAGCCTTGGCTTGTTCTGTCATTATACATTTGTTCTTGATTGTTTGATGATGAATCCCTCCTAATTGTAAGACCATGTTTAACGAATTAAAAAAAGAGAGAGAGAGAGACAGATAAAGAGAGGGTTGGAGCGGTGGCTCAGCAGTTACAGTTATGATGTCTGCCTGGCATGCACAAATACACAAATTCAAACCTCAGTACCATGTATACAATAAAGTCTCAGAGCAAAAAAAGGCCACATGAAAAATTAAATAAAAGTGATTCTCTCTCTCTCTCTCTGTCCCTCTCTCTTTAAAAAAAAAAGAGAGAGAGAACCAATAATTTTAATCAATTTTATTTATTTTAACATCTGATCTTTGTTTCTCTGACAGTCATGTATGTGGTATATGTGGTGCTGGGGTTTGATACCAGGATTTGAACTTGGGCATGCCAGGTGAGCATTCCAACTGCTGACCCACCGCTCCAGCCCCTAATTTTTATTTTAAGAAAGGGTCTCACCAAGTTGTTTAGGGTCTTGGTAGCTAAGTTGCCGAGGCTGGTTTTTAACTTGCAATCCTCTTGCCTGACTCCGGAGTTGCTGGGATTACAGGCAGGTGCCACCATGCCTGGCTGGGGTAAGGCTTTCTTGAGAAATGCTTACAGAAAGGTCCAGTGGCAACTGGGGGAACAGATAGCATTTCTGTCCCTCACTGTGCTTTGCCAAGCACTGCTTCCTCCCCTTCATGGCACTGTGCCCAGTGTCAGCTAACTGGAGAAGTGATATGTATCCTTCCCAAAAGGCCCTCTGTCCTGCTCCGGGCACCAGAGAGGGGTTTCATACGTCAGGCTGCAGCAGCAGTGAGATCATCAACATTAGCTTACAAAGCTTGCTAGAACGACCAGCATCCCAAGATCAACTGTCCCACATACATGCAAGAAAGTAGCTTTCTACAGACACCAACTTGACCTAATTCCCAGGATGCAGGAGAGAAAGCCAGTGTCCTCCGAGATAATCTGGACTTGACAGCAGGCTCGCTCTCATTGCTCCCTTGACCTTGTTAGGCTTTTGGGAACAGAAAGGAGGCATTCAGAGACATGGGGTTTTACTGTCCTTTTGAAGGAAGATATGCCCACCTCAAAAAGAGAGAATAAGGGGCTGGAGCGGTGACTCAGCAGTTGTGGCGCTTGCCTGGCATGCATGAGTATGCGAATTCAAACCCCAGCACCAGGCACACAACGAAGTCTTGGAGAACCGAAAGCCACATGATAAACTAAATAAAATTGGTTCATTTTCTCTCTCTCCCCGCTTCTTTAAAAAAAAAAAAAGAAGTAGAAGAGAATAAATTTACCCTTTCTCCTCTTTTTTTCCTAGTCAGACCCTCAACAAATTGGATGATGCCTGCACATTGAAAGGAAGATCTTCTTGGTCTATTGATTCAAATTCTAATCTTCTGGAAACACACGCACAGACATACCCAGAAATTATATTTTGATAGCCGTCTTAGCCCAGTCAAGGTGACACATAGAATTAACCCTCACGATACTGATATATACATACGTAAAATTTTTAAAGAATGTACCAGCTAATATAATTTAAAAATTAGGCATGGATGCAAGAATTTTAGATATTATTTTCCCAAAAAAATGGCAAAATGAGAAAGAGGGGAAGATTACAGTATACAAATCTCACTTGTGAAAAGAGATGCAAATTTCTGAGTTGTTTTTAAAGGAAAATTAGATTAATAAGGCATATTAGGCAATGTTAGGTATTATTAGGATTTACAATAAAAATATACATGTGGTTCAACATTAGGAAATCTTATAAAGTAATAAATTTAGAGAAAATCATAAGATAATATGAATAGATACTGAAAAATCATTTGATCAAATTCAACACATTACTGATATTAATTTCAAAAATAGTATCAGTGAACTGTAGTATAACTTTTTGACACAATGAGAAATGTTTATTTCATACTGAAAAGTCAAACATAAGGGCATTCCTATTACAATCAGGTACAATATCAAGGTATCTCTTAGTGGGACCATTATTTAAAGAGATTAGGAATCTTTAGCCAAGTGTAAGGCAAGAAAGAATTACGAAGTATACAAATTGGAAAAGAGAAGATATTTATAATTTGTGCATGATGATACAGTTACTTGAAAACCTAGGAAAAGGGGGCTGGAGCAGTGGCTCAGCAGTTGGAGCACTTGTCTGGCATGAGCAAGGATGTGGGTTCAAACCCCAACACCACATTCACAACTGAGTGTTGGAGACACAAAGACCAGATGAAAAAAATAAACAAAATTGATTCTCTCTTTCTCTATCTCACTGTCTCTAAGAAAGAAAAAAGAAAACCCACAAAAAGTGGGCATAATGGTGCATACCTGTAATCCCAGTGACTTGGGAGGCTGAGGCAGGAGGATCACTAAATTCAAGGCCAGCCTCAGCAACTTAGTGAGGCCCTGAATCAAAAATTTTTTGAAAAGAAAAAGAAAACACAAGAAAATTAACTCCCAGTTAGTCTTAATTAAAGAATCCCCATAATGCATCCAATTGCAAGATAAATGGATAAAACATAATAGTAGTGGTCTCAACCTTGAGTGGCCTCCAGGGACTAGGCAGACAATAAAAATGAATGAAACACATGGGTGGGGACATTCCCTGAGGACTACAGGAAGCAACTGCTTCCAAGCTCTTGCACATTTTTGTCAAGATACCGGGTAGCCTTATTTTTTAAAGAATTTGTAAAACCAGATTTTTGTACAAAGTTTTTTGATTTTTTTTTTCAGGGCTGAGGACCGAACTCGGAGCCTTGTGCATGCTAGGCAAGTGCTCTGCCACTGAGCTAAATCCCCAATCCCCAAGTTTTATGATTTTTATATTGAACCAATTCAAAAATTATTTGAACTGGGGCTGGAGTGGTGGCTCAGTGGTTATGGTGCTTGCCTGGCATGCGCAAGGATGCGAGTTCAAACCCCAGCACCACATACACAATGAACTGTTGGAGCAACAAAAGCCACATGAAAAACTCAATGAAATTGATTCTCTCTCTCTCTCTCACTGTCCCTCTCTCTTCAAAAAAAAAATATTTGAACTAAAAATACTTTTTTTTTAACTAAAAATTTGAACTAAATTTGAACTAAAAATACGGCTGGATATGGCCATAGACCCCCAGTGTGTAGGTTTTGGTCAGTATTTCATTCTGTGTAGTTTACTATACACTAATCTGCAAATATAATGCAAAGAAACATAAAATGAAGCAAAAAGTGGTTAAATTTTTAAGTGGGCCATTTGAAACAAAATTCTTATGTTTTGTGTCACAGCAAATAAAGTCCACAGATAAAGATTTAAATGTGAGAAGCTAAACAAGCTTTAGAAAAAAATATATACATTATGTAAATATTTGTATAATCTTAGGTTAGGGAATGCTGTTTAAAAATAACTACAGTTGGGCACAGTGTGGTGCACGCCTATAATCCCAGCAGCTCAGAAGGCTGAGGCAGGAGGACTGCAAGTTCAAGACCAGGCTTAGCAACTTAGCATGCCTCTAAGCAACTTAGTGAGATCCTGTCTCAAAATAAAAAATAAGAAAGGGCTGGGGATGAGGCTCAGGGGTTCAGCGCCCCTACATTCAATCTCTGGTACAAAAAAAAAAACAAAAATAATGACAGATACAGAAATCATAAGAGGAAAAACTATTCTTGATTACATATACTTAGACATTTCAGGTCAAAAAATAAAAAGCCTAATAGCAGACTAGAAAAAATGTTTAAATATTTAAAACAAATAGGATCAATATTCCTTATATACAGAGATTGGTCTTCCAAATCAATAACAAGCATCTCCAGAGAATATTAAGTACAGGAGGTAGTAAAGCCAGTCATAAAATAAGAAATGCTAGCAACCAATGAATATAAAATATGCAACCTCATAGGTAATCAAAGAAGTCAAATCAAATTTTCCCTATTGACTTGACAAAGATTTTTTTTATTTAAAGAAAGAGGGGACAGTGAGAGAGAGAGAGAGAGAGACAGAGAGAATCAATTTTTATTTAGATTTTCACATGGCTTTCTCTGCTCTGAGACTTCGTTGTGTACGTGGTGCTAGGGTTTGAACTTGAGTACTTGCCAATGCCAGGCAAGCGCCGTAACTGCTGAACCACTGCACCAGTCCCTGACAAAGATTTTTTTAAGATTATTTTTCATGTTAACAAATGCATTTCTTGCTGGTAACAGTAATAATGCAAGCCGTAGAACAATTTGGCTATATTTGTCAGAACCCTTTGATTCAGTGGGTCTATTTCTAAAGGTTTAGTCCAAGGAAATAAAAATATATACAGAGATTAGGTTACATCAATGTTATTGATGTACCAACAGGACATAAAAACAAAAGCAAAAAGTGGAAACAATACAAACACAGATAATTAGTTAAATTAGTACACTGCTACTTTGAAACTGTTGGCAGTTATTTAAAGGCTGAAGAAAGTCTTAGAGACTATTATTGAAAGATATTTACAATACATTGCTAAGGTTTTTTTAAAGTTTTTTAAATTAAATTTTAAATTAATTTTTTTTAATTAAAATGATTAGTATAGGGGGCTGGAGCAGTGGCTTGGCGGTTAAGGCACTTGCCCAACAAGTGCAAGTACATGGGTTCAAACCCCAGCACCCACCCACACAACTAAGTGTCAGAGCAACGAAGGCCATGTGAAAAACTCAACAAAAATTGATTCTCTCTCTCTCTCACTGTCCTTCTATCTCTAAAAATAAAATAAAATTTAAAAAATGATTAGTATGACTCCAAACTGTACAGAGCATGTGTATGTGTGAGGATCTGGAAAGCTGTATGCCAGGTATGTTAACAATGTCTCTGGTTCTGGAGTTAATGGTTAATGTGTTTCAATTTTCCTTTTTAAAATTTATCTTTCTTTTTTTTATAATGGATTTATTATTTTGATAACAAGTGGGAAATTTTTTTCACCTGAAAAATAAAGGAAGTTGAGGTCCTCAGGTGGACTAATTGATTATCATGTTTATTTAGTCACATCAGGTGGACCTAGACAGAATTCATAGGGAAATATGTATATAGTATGTAATCAGCAGGCCCACCTTTCTTATGTTTTGCTTAGACTGCTTTTAAAGCAAATTCATATGTTAAATGTTCATGAAGAGAGCTGAGAAATATGCAAAATACCAAAAGAGAACTTAAGCAGGCTTTAATTTAACACTATCCAAAATTAAATTTTTATTGCAAATAATCCACAGAGTGAATTCTCTGAATGTGGTTTATTAAAGTAGGCTCTAAGAAGCTGGTTTTACCCATAGCCACTTAATATTCTAAATGGATCTTATACAAATATTGACAGGCCCAAAGAGATTTATTGGCAGACTTGGCCTTCTTTCCAGGCCCAGTTAATTCCTGCCAACCTCTCGAATACGCAGAAAGAGAAGCCAAAAAGATTCTGCCAATGATGTAAGCAAGGAAAAGTCTAGAACTGCAAAGGGTGTGTGTGGCATTTACTACGTGAAGCTGAGATAAAGAAGATAAAGAAGAATGCACATGTCCAAAATGAGCTGAGCATCATATATAGAAATTATAGGTTTCTGGTTAAAAAATTACCTAGATAGACTTCCTAACGTTGGATTCTCCAGAGTTCAGACTTAGGTACCATCCCATGCAACCTCAGCCAGGCCCTTGCTTTTGAGTGACATCTATAATTTGGTAACTCCCAAATATGCACCCGACTGCCTCCTGACTTCCTCACTAAGATAGCTAACATCTCAAACTTGACAGGATCAATTCTGAACTCTATTTTCCTCCCTAAATCTACTCCTTCCATCAGTCTTTACAGCACAATAAAGGACATTACTATCCATCTAGTAGCCTGAGCCAAAAGCCTACAATTCATTTTGGATCTTCTTTTTCTTCTCCCTCACACCAAATCCATCAGCAAGTCTGGTCAGTTCACTCCAAAATACAAAAATTTATTGCTCAGGGGCTGGAGCAGTGGCTCAGTGGTTACAGCACTTGCCTGGCATGCACAAAGACATGAGTTCGAACCCCAACACCACCTACACAATGAAGAGTCAGAGCGATGAAGGTCACATGAAAAACTAAATAAAATTAATCCTCTCTCTCTCTTTCACTGTCCTTCTCTTTAAAAAAAAATTATTGCTGAATTCACTCACTTATCATCATCTCTACTATTAATACTCAGATTTAAGCCAGCATCATCCTTTGAATTATTGCAAAAAATCTCCTTGCTGGTATTTGTACAATCAATTCTCCACTGAATATCTAGCATGTGGTTTTTTTTTTAACGTGTTATTTATATGTAATTTTTAAAGAGTATTTTATCTCTCTAGTGGATTTCTATTGCAAAGAGTAGTAAAAACAAAACAAAAACAAAAACAAAAAAAACCCAAAAACTACTCTTCACTCCTTGCTAGCCCAACTCTGTTACTTTTCAAAACAGGAAGAAAGTAAGAAAGCACATTGAGAACATGCAGCGTGTAAGTGGCAATTGAAGGCTTGAGTGCTGGGGTACTAGTGTCCCTCTATTCTCAAGATAGGACACATTGTGCTAAACCAATAATGATAATGATGACGGCGGGCAAAGCCAATTGAAGGTACTCACGAATTCCTCTTCTCTGGGACCAGTTTTAACAGTTAACTTCTCTCTTGGAATTTAATATCTAAAGATAGAAATTCAGAGACCAGAAGTCGCCTGCTGTGGAAGTCCACAAGCTGTCCAATTTCTTGCCTCCCCAGACTTCCCTGTTCAGCTCCTTTGGAGTTTATGAACAATCCAATATTCTTTAAATTAGTCCTTTAGCTCAAATCAGTTTCTGTAACTTGTGACTGAAAAAAACTTAAAGAGGGGCCCATCATAATAATATTACCTGGTTGACTATCAAGAACTCAGTCCTTGGGCTGGAGCGGTGGCTCAGTGGTTTTGGTGCTTGCCTGGCAAGCACGAGGACCCGGGTTCAAATCCCAGCACCACGTACACAACTGAGTGTTGGAGCAACTAAGGCCATGTGAAAAACTAAATAAAGTTGTTTCTCTCTTGGCTACCCCAGGGCATGCGAATTCAACCTTGATGTTGATATACATGGAACAATAATTTGCACATGTGCGTATGTGCATCTGAGCACGTATCAGCAGCCTCCCAACACATGAACTGTTGAGGGTGGGGGACACCAGGGGTAGTACTTCTGTGCCCACTCACCCTTCCCATATGCACACTACCACTAATTCTCACCCTTCTCCAGCAATGACTCATCCAAGCCTCTGCTCTGAGACGCTTGTTCCTCCCTTGTAGGGTTTATTGTGCTGGGAAAGAAAAACAGTAACACAAAGAATCCCCTACAATTACAGCCAGTTACACTTAGTCATTAATGCTTCCCCCCATTTGAACGCTTCCCCAGGACAAACACTTTATAATTTCCTACATTACAGTTTACCTGGCACACATTACATTAGAATCGTTCTCTTTCATGGGGAGGCATATTCTTAGACCTTGGCTAAGATTAGGAAACAGCCAGGTCTTATCAGCAGCACACGTACCAAGAGTTTCTCAGGTGGGAAGATTATCATAGTGATTAATCTCCTCTACATTTTGTTGTCAATTTCAGAGAGTGACATTTTTGGCTTTGTTCCCAGATTCTAGAGATGCCATCAATTGGAAACCTGCAGCTGCTTATATACTATCTCTACCTTCTAATTAGAAGAGAGGTTTGAAAATGTTGGAGCTTTCCGGCTTGCCTTCTCCAACCTAGATGACAAAAGGTAAAGAGGAGGATGAAAGAAAGACTGGGTTGATGAGATTTAAAAAAAAAAAAAAACCCATAAAATTGAAGGCAGGTTAACAACTAGACAGAATAATAGTTCAGCTTTTTCCTACCAATGCCAGTGGCTCAGACTTCTTTTCATTGGAGCCAACGTGGTATAGTGCACGAGTTTCTTTAGAGCCCCATGGGCAGTGATATAAGAGATGCGGGATTGGAATGTAATCACGTAAGTCCTAAGAGTACAGCCCTCACCAAAGAGGTTGGTACCCTTATAAGAGACTATGGAGAGCTCCCTCACCCCTTCTGCCATGTGAGGATACAATGAAGAGACAGCCATCCCCCAATGGGAAACTGGCCGTCACCAGACACTGAGGCTTCCAGAACCTTCCTCTTGCACTTCCCACCCTCCAGAATGGCAAGAAAAAAATTTTTCTTTTTTTTCTTTTTTTTTTGAGAAAACAAATTTCTCATGTTTACATGCCACACAGTCTGTTATAGGAGTCCTGGCAGATTAAAACACTCAACTCTGGCACTATTTTGGGCAAGATAATTCTTTGCTGTGGTGTTTCTCTGTGCACTGTAGAATGTTTGGCAGCATACCTGACTGTAACTCACTAGATGCCAGCAACATACCCCACTTGTGACAACCAGAATATCTCCAGACATTGCCAAGTGTGTCCAGAAAGGGGGGTAAATTGCCCAATCTGAGAATCACCCAAAAGAGGAAAAATAGACCTAAATTCTATCTAACTCAGGCACCAACCCTTAGAAGTCTATAACCCCGGAAGCAGTACTTATCCCCTGAGCCTGTTTTTCAACAACAATACTTACCTTAAAAACAAAAACAACAACCAAAAAAACCCCTGAGATTAAAGGAAATGAGATGGAGTCAGGCACAGTGGCATATGACTGTGATCATAGCAACTCGGGGAAGGTGAGGGAGTAGGACTGCAAGTTCAAGGTCAGCCTCAGCAACTTAGTGAGTACCTGTCTCAAAAAATAAAAAGAACTAGGGATGTAGCTCAGTGGAAGAGCACCCCTGGGTTTAATCCCCAGTACCAAATAAATAAAAATGAGACGTTATGTGAAAAGCATATAGGCTTACTACATAGGTGCTCAATCAATAACACTTACTTAACGTACATTTGTGATATATGTTAAGGGTAGAAACACAAAACACTTCTTGTCCTCCAGGAGCTAATGCACTGAGAGATATACAATTTAATATAACAAGCACATTAACAGAGATTATTTACCAACTCCCACAACTCTGGCCCTGTTTTTCCTTTTTCTCCATAATAGTAACCACCTCTCTCCATAAGCTTGCCTTGTACAGGTCTTGATAGAGCTGGGTCTTGAAAAATGGTGGCAGGTTATCTGAAGGCTGGGAGAGAAGCAGGCCAGGCAGAGAAATAGCACTGGCCAGGGCTTTCCAGTATGGTTATTTCAGGAAACTGTGTCTACTGATCTCAAGTGAGGGTGAATAGGGGGAATTGATGCAAGAGGGAGTTTGTAAGGAATTTAGATTTCTTTCAGGTCATGGAGTCCCCTAGGATGGTTTCATCAGGATGGTGCCATGATCAGATCTGCTCTCAGAAGCACACTGTGGCAGCCATGGGGAGGATGAATGAGAGGTGGAATGAAGGGCGAGAGCAATGGAAAGCAAAACCAGTCAGGAGCTATCGATTCCAAATGAGAGATCATGAGGGCCTGCACTACAAAACAGGCAATGACAATGGCAAGGTGCCAGCAGGCTCCAGGGACATTAAAAGATAGAACTGGCAGGATTTAGTGACTGATTAGATGGGGGGCAAGTAGCCAAGCGGAAAAGAAGGAAGAGGAAGTGATTATAAACGTCTAGCTTAGAAAATTAGGTGGCTACTGATGGCATTTAGAAATGACAGGCAGCAACTGCTTTTTCTTTTTCACAGCCGCTACCATGGACACTGCAAAGGAGCCCCCTATTCTCAGCTCCCCCTTGACAGACTCATGTACAACTCAATTCAACGAATCTAGCAGAGTATTTGGCACACCCAGCAGCTCAGTGATGTCAGTTACCCCTGTCTGTCTTCACTTGGATCCGTGAAAACCCTGGAAAATAAGATCATTGAACAAGAAATAATCCCTCTCCCCAAGGAGCTCACAACCTAGGTGGCACAGACACACACATGGGAATGACAGTACAAAGCAACCCCCACTACATAATAAAGGCTAATCAGAATGTTTCACAAAGGTCATCCTTGAGCTGGACAGGACACTACAGCTAAAGGAACAGCAGGCACAAAAGCACAAAGGGACAGTACAATTCGGAGAGACTGGAAGATGAAGCAAGAGATGAGGCAAAAACCAGATCGTAAAAAGGTCATGTGATCTAAACTAAGGACTGTCAAGGGTATGAGTGATTTTGTGGAGGGAGGGAAGTTTCAAAGCCTTCAGTATTTACCCAGTATTAATAGAAAATAAGTACGAAATCAAACATCTCAGAATCCAGATCTGTGCACAGTACCAGGTTGGGCAGTTGTGCCTGGTTGATGAGTGAATGAATGATGTCCATTTTCCTCTAGCCATTGTATTGTAACTATCAACACCTGAGCATCAGTCTCTTCTATTAGACCCTAAGTTCCTTGGAGGCAGGATTGGTCTTAACCATTTTTATACCCCCAGCCATTATGGCCTACAGTAGGCTCCTAGCAGATGAATGAATGACCTTTTTCCTGCCTTCCCTGCCTTCTAGAGCCCAGTGTCCCATCTTCTGTCCCCTGTAGCTAAATGTTAAGGGAAGTGCACAGAAAGGTCATAAATTTGGCTCCCGATCAGAGTTCTGGTCCTAGGTTCTCGTATTTGCTATCATGATGGAAAGTTAACACACATTCCCAACCACTTCATCTTAAATAGCTCCCACTCCCCTCTCCTGTCATCACCCTCTATTTCCTTAGAGAGCCTTATTTTTCTTTGTGACAATCACCAGAATCCTGAGCTTGCTTATTTACTGCCTTTTTCACAGCTACATCTATAACACCTAGAATAATGCCTGGGACAGGGAAGATGCTGAGGGCCTCGTGTTAAGTAGTTTGGTAAATGAATGACATTTGCTAGATGAGTCTAGTTTTCCTTTGTAATCAGCCATCCTCATATTATATTAAAAAGAAGTGGA
>PVKS010044229.1:0-14437 GCA_004027875.1 Aplodontia rufa
CTGCTTCTGCTTCTGGCTGCTGCTTCTTCTCCTCTGGTTCTATGCTTTCTCTTTGGCTGCTTACTTTACCTGACTAGCTGCTACTCTATTCATCCATTACAATAGCCAATAGGGTACAATGCAAACACCTTTCTCCAATTGTAACAAATGAGTGGCCGAATAGCTTAGTCATGCGGTCAGGCAATTTGCTAATTACAAGCCAGCTGAACCCCTTAGAGTTGTTTACCACCAATTCTTCTACAAGCCAGCTGAACCTCATGTTCCCAACACTCAATTTCATTGATTTCAGCTCTGATCTTGATTATTTCCGGTCTTCTCCTGGCTTTGGGTTAGATTGTTCTTCTTTTTGAAGGGCTTTGAGATGGAGAATAAGCTTATTTATTTGGGATCTCTCTTCATTTTTAACATGGGCATTCAGTGCTATAAATTTTCCCCTTAGGACTGCTTTCATGCTGTCCCAGAGGTTTCAATATGTTGTGTCTTCATTCTCATTCTCTTCCAAGAATTTTTTGATTTCTGCTCTTGTGTTTTCTTGGATCCATTCATTGTTTAATAGGATATTATTCAATCTCCATGAATATGGTTGTTTTCTGTTATAATTTTTGCTGTTGATTGCTAGGGTCATGGCATTATGGTCTGATAGGACACATGGAATAATATCTACTTTTATGTATTTGCTGAAATTTCCTTTGTGAACCAGAATATGATCTATTTTGGAGAAGTATCCATATGCTGCTGAGAAGAAGGTATATTCCACTGATTATATTCTCTATATGTCTGTTAAATCAATTTGATTTATGAAGTTGTTTAGGCTGGAGATTTCTTTATTGATTTTTTTGTTTTGATGATCTGTCCATTGGTGACAGAGGAATATTGAAGTTCCCAGTATTATTGTGTTGAGGTCCACAAGTGGTTTTATGCTATGAAGTAATTTATTCATATAGTTGGGAACACTATAATTTGGAGAGTATGTATTTACTGTGGTATTTCTTCCTGTTTGTAGGGTTCCCTTTACTACTAAGTAGTGGCCTTCTTTATCTCTTTAATTAGTTTATGTTTGAAATCTACTTTGTCATCTATAAGTATTGTGATGCTGGCTGGCTTTCTTGAGCCATACACATGGTAGATTTTTTTTCCATTCTTTCACCCTTAATCTGTGTATGTCATTGACTGTTAGGTGGGTCTCTTGTAAGCAGCATATTGTTGGATTTTGGTTTTTGATCCAGTATGCTAGTCTGTGTCTTTTGAGTGGTGCATTGAAACCATTCACATTTAGTGTTATAATAGAAGTATGTATGTAGTTCATAGTCACTGTGTATTATTAGTAAGTTCTGTGTTGTCATGTTTGGGTATTGATAGGATGTACTTTTATTGAATTTCCTCTGTTTGTGGGTTTTGGGTATTGATTATTTGTTCTGTCTGGAGCATATCTTTGAGAATTCTTTGTAAGACTGGTTTTCTGTTCATGAATACTGCCACTTTGATCTTATCATGAAAAGTTATTATTTCCCCATCAAATTTGAAGCTGAGTTTTGCCGGGTGCGTGTTGTGGTCATTCGGGCGTTGAAAGATTTCTTTACATGACCTTCTTGCCTCCATTGTCTGGGTTGAAAAGTCAGAGGAAATTCTTATTGGTTTGCCTCTGAATGTGATTTGGTGTTTCTCCCTTGCTGCTTTTAATGTCCTTTCCTTGATATCCCTGTTGTACATTTTTGAATTTGATGTGTCTTGGTGAGTTTCTCATTTGATTAGGCCTATTGAGTATCCTGTAAGCTTCCTGGATAAGCATATCTGATTCTATTGTTATATAAGAAAAATTTTCTTTCACAATTTCCTTGAGGATGTTCCTCGTACCATTCGTGTTTCAGTTTCTTCTTGTATCCCAATTACTCTTAAGTTGTTTCTTCTCATTTCATCCCATTTTTAAAATTCTGTTCATGTTCTTTTAGTTGTTTTTCTTTTTTGTAATTGATGCACTCAAGCTTGCTCAGCCTGTCCTCATTGTCAGAAGTCCTTTCTTCAGTAGCAGAGGTTCTGTTTTCTACATGGTCCCTCTCATGTCATTGACTGCAGATTTTAGCTGTTACTTCCTTTTCAAGTATGTTTATTTCTTTGATGATAGAGTTTCCTCATTTATTCCCTTCATTAACTCTTCTTTTAGTTCACTGTTCCTTTTCGTTATCAGATCATTGATAATTTGTTCTAGATTTTCCTCCCGGTCACTGGCTAGGGGAGTTGAGGGTTTGAGGTGAACCTCTTCTGGTTTGACTCCTCATCTTTGAAGAGCTTCTTCTGGATTATTGAATTGGGGCTCCCTGTGTGGAAGCAAGACAAGTCTCTGGGTTCTTCTTCCTTATACTTCAAGGGTTGGGTCAGATACCAACTCTCTGATAACCACTTCCTTCCAGAAAGCTTTTTCTACCTGGAGCCTTATTTTGTTGCAGCTTTTGGGTTAAGGTTCCAGGACTTGGACTTGGCACCTGGTGGGATTGCTGGGCAGTCTGCTGTGTTGTTGAAGCTAAGCAGTAGAGGTATGTCACTGGGTGCTAGGGTCCTAGATGTATGAGGTGGGCCAGAATGGATCAACCTATGTGCTGTGCTAGGATCTGGGATCCATGGTCGGGGGATGGGCCCAATATATCTGGACCTGGCAGGTGTGTGTGACAGCGGGTGGTTTCTGTATGTGGGGTCCTTGGAGGTATTCGGCTCACCTGCTGTGGTGGGACCAGGGACCTGGGCATGCACAGGTGTGTGTGGGAGGGGTCTGCTCACGCTTCTCACTCCATAAATTGAAGTGAGTTCTTGGCCTGAGTTCTCTATCTGGTTGTTTTTCTTTGGATCTTTGCTATTGGATTGGGAGTTTTGTCCCGTCCCTTACTTGGGTGGGGGTATTGTCAGGAAAGTCGAGTTCAGAAGTGAAACTCCTAACCTGTGAACTGTTAATGTCCCTTAAGATTTCCAACTTCTCATGAGCTAATAGGAGATCATCAAAAGAACAATCAATGCGTACAATAAGCAGTATTAAATTGGTTATTTAGTACAGACTATATTACACTGTTAATTTCTACCTATGGAGTGAATGGTAATGTTAGTCAATACTTTAGGCAACACTAGATGTTAACTATCATCTCTGTCAGGCTTCAAAGCATACAATAGTTACTGAGTTTGGCATTCACAACAGTAGTGGTTACACAGCCTTAATGATGGGGGTGGTCAAAAAGTATAAACTAATTGGAAGCCTGAGAGAGAAGGGAATGTAAGAGGAATTTAAAGAGGAGGTTGTATTGTCCTATTGTGGACAGAGAGAAGGTAGAAGAGGTGAAGGATTTGCTGGAGAAAGAGAAAAGAAAAGAAAAAACAAACCTCAGAGGAAGAAAAGACAGATGTAGCAAAATAGAGGAAGGGTGAAAGCATTAATAAGACTTGGGTGATAGCATAAGGGTAGAAGCAAGCGGAGGAAAATTATTGCAGGTTGGGCACAATATGCTTCACATACTAAATGAACTGACGAGAATCCCTCCTCTCAGCAGGCAGGGCAAGGATAGACAGAAGAGACAAGAGGGAAAATGTTGGGAACATGAGGCTCAGCTGGCTTGTAGAAGAATTGGTGGTAAACAACTCTAAGGGGTCCAGCTGGCTTGTAATTAGCAAATTGCCTGACCGCATGACTAAGCTATTCGGCCACTCATTTGTTACAGTTGGAGAAAGGTGTTTGCACTGTGCCCCTGTTGGTTGTTGTAATGGATAAATAGAGTAGCAGCTAGTCAGGTAAGAGAGCAGCCAAAGGGAGAGCAGCCAAAGGAGAAGCAGTAGCCAGAGAAGAGCAAGAAAGCAAGCAGCCGCGTCCTGAAGGAAGAGAGCACAGAAGCAGTCGGAGAAGAAGCAGCAGTCAGAAGTAGCCGCCGCAGCAGCAGAAGCAGAGACGTCAGAGAAATCAGCAGCAGTAGAAGATGCAGGTCCCGTGTTCCAGCTGCCGGCGTTCGCCCCCTTGTTCCCAGCTCCCAACCCTTCCTAACTCAGCCCCTAGGAGGACAGCCCAGGGTCGGATCGTTCTGCCCGTTCCTCGCTCTGGAGTGCAGCGGGGAGTGACTCCTTGCCCCATCCCCTTCCTAACTAGGCCCCTCGGAGGACAGCCCAGGCTCGCTAGGTCGTTCTGCCCGCCCCTTGCACAGGAATGCTGCGGGGAGTGACTCCTCTTCCCTGGTCCCCAGCCCTGACCTGTCGGCACCCGGTTCCCAGTGTCCTGCTGGCCCCCAGGAAACGGCTAAGATCCGCCCGAGGCCGTTCCGCCCGCTCCCCGCTCCAGAACCCTGCGGGGAGCAACAGGAAAAAGAGAGAAGATGAAGGGAAAAAAAAATAAAGCACCAAAAGAACAGGAAAGACAACTGAAAAAACCTCAACGAAGATATAATGAAACAATAACCGAAAAACAACAATAGTTAGTATTTTTAAATGTCCATGAACCAATTAACTTTTCCAGTTGGCACTCAAATAGACATCAAAAACAGGAAAGAAAAGGAAAAAAATTATAAAAAAAAAAAATCTTAATGAAAACTTGGAACTATGGTCACTAAGGTTGTCTCTGTGCACTTTGGAAGCAGATATTCGCTGTCTACCTGAGTTTTGATAGCAGGGACTCTCAGACTGTAATTATGTGATCTCAAGTAGAGGACTGGATATCCTCAGACTCCTGGGATTTCTAGGAAATTTCAGTGAAGAGATCAGGTGAAGGAATGCCTTGAGGGCTGGTCTTTGACAGCCTCCCTGGGTATCTGAATCTCAGGAGTCTAAAGGCTTTTATGAACAGGGGGGATGAGATGCTTTCTATGCTCCCTATGCTGGAGGTTGTGCTCTTGATCCTCCAGGATTTTTGAGCTCAGCCTGAGGACTCTTAGTGTTTAGCTTATCACGTGATCCTTCCAGCTGGGGTGGGAGTGGTCAGGACTGAGAAAGGCTCCCCTGTACTCCACAAACCCAAATCCCCCTAAGCAAAGTGAAGATTAGGCCTGTCCCATGCCACCTCTTCCCCCTGCAGCCTGTGAACTATGGCTGGTTCCTGGCGCAGTTGCAGAGTAGCCCACTCTGAACTGCCAGCTTGCTCCTGCTGTACACACTTCGTTGTGTACATGGTACTGGGGTTCAAATTTGCATCCTCACTCATGCAAGGCAAGTGCCATAGCTACCGAGCCCCACAATTTTTTTATTTCATACCTAAGATTATGGTAATCTTCACCCATCCTTTAAGAATCTGTAAACTGCCCTCAAACCAGACTAAGTTGTCTTTTTAGAAATAGAGAGGGCATAATGGAATATTTAGGGTACAAGAGAAGAGGCTAACTTTAAATTAAAAGATCAAACATTTTCTTTCCTGAGTGGCAAAAAAAGAAGAATGAATGTGAATATGACGACATGAAGTGCTGAGAAGGTGAGGGACGCTAAGCAAAACCACATCAGCATTCCTGGTGGAGTGCACTAAATCAACTGCAGTTAGGAGGCACTGGAAGCTAGCTGGAAGAGAGAAAAGATTCGTAGTAACTCTTTCCCTTTGTTCCTTGATATGTATTTGATGGGTTTATAATACTTCTTGAGTACTTGCTGTTTACCTTCTGTACAAGTGATGACATTTCCTTGGATGATAGATGTTCAAGAAGGCTCTCCATTGTTGTCTTTTCATTTTAAGTCAGTAGAT
This sequence comes from Aplodontia rufa, assembly GCA_004027875.1. Taxonomy (NCBI): domain Eukaryota; kingdom Metazoa; phylum Chordata; class Mammalia; order Rodentia; family Aplodontiidae; genus Aplodontia; species Aplodontia rufa. Next base: position 5,690 of record PVKS010044229.1, read on the forward strand.
TAAGGTTAAGTCACCACCATACCAAACTAGTCTACTGTTCAAACAGTAACTGTGTTATGTATGAGGAAACAGAAATCTTGATTACTGTGGTCTTTTTAAGTGTTTGTGGTTTTGTATTCACAGGGACAGGTTGTAGAAAACCTAAAAGCACAGGCCCTTTGTTCCTGGACTGCAAAGAAAGATAATCACTTGAACTTCTCAAAACATGATATTATTACTGTCTTGGAGCAGCAAGAAAATTGGTGGTTTGGGGAGGTACATGGAGGAAGAGGATGGTTTCCAAAATCTTATGTCAAGATCATTCCTGGGAGTGAAGTAAAGCGAGAAGAGTAAGCATTCTCTGTGTTCATACTGGGTGTGGATGTTGGTGTTCTCATTAATGAGTCAGCCATAGTATGACTGACTGTGCAATAACAGAAAAAAGTTCATACTTACGTTTGAATATAAGAAAGATGATTGCTGGGATGATAAAACATACTTCATATGTTTGTGCCAATTTTAGAATATCTGACATTGTAGTCAGTTCAGATTCATGAAGTTCTCAAAGTTCTCTACTTAAAATTTTAGATGTGTACTATAACATAAGTTAGAAAAGCAACTTTGCATTTCCTTGGAGCATTTCTCCCTTGTTTACTGTATATTTTCAGTATTTAAACAATTCTTGGCTGAGGTCTGTCCCTTTACCAGATTGGGGCATCTCCTCTGGACCTCCAGGATTCCTATTTTTTTTTTCTTTTTTTAAAAAGAGAGGGACAGTGAGAGAAAGAGAAAATCATTTTTATTTAGTTTTGTATGTGCTGCTGGGGTTCAAACCCACATCCCTGCGTCTGCAAGGCAAGTGCAGTAACCACAGAGCAACCACTCCAGCCCTTCAGGGTTCCTTAATAATAACCTCTCCACTGCTCATACCCATATTCTTAATTAAGTCATAAACTCCATGAGATTTGTTATTTTAGTTTTCTCTTGACTACGAGTCTAGTAGTGGCTCAACTGTATTAGCTCAGTGAATGAGAAAATAAGCAGAGAAATGAACAAAACAAAAAACTAGATAGGTTAAGATCTCTGACCTTTACCTATAGGGGAGTAAAGTTATCAAATAAGTTTAATATAAAGAAATAAGCACTAAAATATAGCTATGAGTTAACTGTCTCTGGTTTTACATGGAAGTTGATCTCAATAGAAAAGCAGTCTTAACATAATGAGAAGGTACTGGTCTTTAAAAATAGATTTGAATTTGGTTCTGCCATTTTTGCCAGACTATAGGAAGTAACCTGTTTGGTCTGCAGTTGTCTGACTGATTGAATAAAAAAATTAACTCGTCTTTAAGAATCTTTTCAGTGCTAAGTTTTTAATTATCAACATTTAGTTCAAATGTAAAAATTTACTTTCCAAACTGACATGGAATTTTGGAAGAATGAAAGAATAGCTGTAACAAGACCAGTATATAGCTGATATTTTTGTGCTAGCACTGTGCTGGTCCCTTTATAAGAATATCTCATTTAATTCTATAACACTTGACAGAGAAAAAAGCGTAAGCAAAAGGAGATTAAATGTGTTAGAGGGCATTTCTTCTAACTTTCCATTCAGTAACCAATCCTTTCAAAAAAGTTAGTCTTTTAACTTGAAAGTCTGCAGTAATGGAGAATTGAGCACTAAGCAAGTCAGCCACTTCAGCTGTGGCATGTGTTTAAGTAAGGCTTACCTTCTCTCGACTTAAAAACTGCCTCACTGGGGCCGGAGCGCTTGCCCAGCATGCGCAAGTACACGACTTCAGACCCCAGCACCCACGTACACAACTAAGTGTCAGAGCAACGAAAGCCATGTGAAAAACTCAATAAAAATTGTTTCTCTCTGTCTCTATCTCTCTCATTGTCTTTCTCTTGCCTCACTATATAATTTACTCATGGAACCTGGGGAGCCTTGGTGTGTCACACTGGTATCTAGTTCTGAAATATTCCACAGGTAGCTACATACATGACAGTCTTCTAGATTTTTGAGAAGTTTCCAGATGAAAATGGAAATTGTCACTTCTGATTTTTTTTTTTAAGAGAATGTAATAGTGGAAGAGAAAGAACCAATTTTATTCAGTTTTTCTTGTGGCTTTGCTTGCTCTAACAGTTTGATGTATACATGGTGCTGGGGTTCGAACAAGCATCCTTGCACATGCCAGGCAAGCACCATAACCACTGAACCACTGCTCCAGCCCCCTGTTCTAATATTTTTAAACATTTTTTTAAGAGAGAGAAAGAATCAATTTTATTTGTTTTTTCATCTGGCCTTTGTTTCTCTGACACTTAGTTGTATATGTGGTGCTGGGGTTTGAACCTGTGTCCTCATGCATGCCAGGCAAGTGCTACATACAAACTGCTGAGCCACTGCTTCAGCCCTATTTTTATATTTTTAATGTAATATACTCTAAACAAATAATAAAATTCATATATTACCCTTGTTTCTCTTTAAAACAAACCAAGTCCTAAAGGACTTATCAAAAGACTGCCCATTTACCAGTATGCAGGTATCTTGTAAATTCCCTCAGACAGGCAAAATACCTCACATTTGAAAAATTATAAATCATATGAAGTTAATGTTGTACATTTTAAAATGTACAAGTTTATAACTAGGCAGTTCTTACTTCAGAAGGATTTTGTATGTGAGTATTCCTAATCTATATATTAAGGCGGTGTTTAGACTAATTTGAGGAAGCCCTAACAGAATGCACTGATGAAACCTGCTGTATTCATCAAGTCACCTTTCTTGTTTTTTGTGTCTTTATTTTTTTTTTTGTTTTGTTGTTGCTGTTAATGTTTCTGTCTTTATTTGGCAGACCAGAAGCTTTGTATGCAGCTGTAAATAAGAAAGCTACCTCTGCCGCCTATCCAGTTGGAGAAGGTAAGATTTTGCCAGTTTGTAAATCAGATGGGGGTCAGTTTAGCAAGTGACCAATTATTTAACTTCACACAGTTGTTCTTCCTGTTTCTGTTTTCAGTGTTGAAGTGAGGTTGGAAAACCTGCCTGTGTCTATTTCATGTGAATATTGTGGACATTAAAAAATATGTATATGACTGAGAGTGCTTGGCATTTTTAGAAAGTACTATAAAAATTTGGCCTAGACTGGCTCTGTAAATAAGATCATAAATTAAAAAATGTTGTAATGATTGATTATAGGTATTTAGGAAGTAATGAAATTTCAGTATATTTAGTTGTTTATCAGCTGCATTTTACTTATTGTGTGCCAAATAAATCTTTAAGTAGAATTTGAAATCAAAGTAATCTTTATCATAAATATTTCAAAGAAATTTTTTCTATAGCCCTTTATGTTGTTTGGTTAATAAATTATTTTGATTTTATTAATATGATGAAAAATCAAAGACTGTTTACCCTTATTTCAGATGGCATTTTGATCCAACAACTACATAGATTTTATAAATGAGATATATACATCCATTGTAAAATTAGCTGAATAGTTGAAGTATATTTTCTTTTGCTTAAAAAATAAATTTAATTGCAAACTAAATTTTGTTTAGTAATTAAGTTGAAGATTCTGTTAGAGCCTGAAAGACATAATAATAAATTAGACAGTTTGCAGAGTGCCTCAGTGGAATGGCAAAGAATAGCCTACAGTTCTGATAGAGTCAGAAAACTGTTTGAGTGAACAAACAGTTTCGAGCAGGTCCTATAAATCCGCAGAAATAGCAGTGTTGCATCATCTTAAACAATGACTAGGATCTTAACATAGTGACAAAGGAAGAAAAAGGACTTCTGGACAGAGGGAAGGAAATGAGCCAAGTTAGGGCCATAAAATTGAGGAACTGAAGGTCACCAGTGAGGCTGGAACCATAGGTATACTGTGGAATGAATGTAGTGAGATGGGTCTAGGAAAGCAGTGAGGAACATTTTGGAAATAATTTATTGCCATTTAAACCTTATCGTTGCTTTTTGTTTCATTAAATTAGCTGTTAGTACTGGGAATGTGAAGAGTAAATAGGTTGTTAATGGTATTTCTGATCCTTTCTAGTTTTATGGTAAAGGATCAAATTACATGTTAGCAAATATAAATAAAACTAGAAAATGAAGAAAAAGACTTTGTTTCTTCTAAGAGGTAGCAATCACAGGAACAAAAAACAAACCTGATATAGAAACTTTATAGACATTTCCCTCAAGATAATTCATTAACAGGTATTTATTGAGCATCTACTTGGAGCCAAGCACTCCACTCAAAGCTGGGTCAGTTGATAGAACTTGGCTTCTAGTGTCACTGTCCACTAGACATTGGGCATTTCCATAACTGTATATAAAAGAGCCAAGAATTTAGCAGATTAATATATGTTTTATAAAAGAAAGTTAAATTTTTTCTTCATATCTTGACTGCGTTATCTTCTGAGTGGCTTAATCTCATTAAGCCTGTTTCATTGTCAAGTAGATACTAATACTTCCTTGTAGTTTTGGGTAATTTTTTATCATTAAAAAATGATGGTGATTATAACAAGGCAATCTGGGGAAAACCTCATGGTAAAGCTTTATGTTAAATAACTTTTATTAAACAATTATCAACTAACTGCTTGCATTTCTTTTTCTGCCTTCAGATCTTTTTGTATTAGGTTTCCTTAAGTTACAAGGTCTTTTACAAGATCTTAGTAACCAACCTATTTTCTTTTTTACTTGTATAAAATCAGAATCAAAATCCACTTCTGCTTTGTTCCCTACAGAATATATTGCACTTTATCCATATTCAAGTGTAGAACCAGGAGATTTGACTTTCGCCGAAGGCGAAGAAATATTGGTGACCCAGAAAGATGGAGAGTGGTGGACAGGAAGTATTGGAGATAGAACTGGAATTTTCCCTTCAAACTATGTTAAGCCAAAAGACCAAGAGGTAGAGTTATTTCGGTATTTAAAACAGAACCATTCCATTCTTAATGATCAAGATATGTATTTTTTAACAGAATACCTTTATTTTATTTATTTATTTTTATGCAGTGCAAGGATAGAACCCAGTGCAGCACGCATGCTAGGTAGGTAGGCAAGCACTCTGCCACTCAGCTACAACCTAAGCCCAGTTGAGATTCATATTTCAAACAGAGGTCATGTATATGATTTTGATCATGCTGCCTTGCTTACAAGGAAACTACTCATACTAGCTCCAGTTTATCTTAGGACTCCAGGTAAAAGAGATAAGGAGGACAGGATTTCATGAAATTCTAAGAAAAAAAGCCACATGCAAGCCTGAATCTTGTAATCAGTAAAATGTAAGGAGTGGTTCTGGATTTAGCAGAGTTTACAAAGGACAACCTTGAAGGAGTCTGTAAATTTTTACTTGAAGGTTCTAACATTAGCGTGACTCATCCTACACTCTGAAGTTCCTGCTTCTTTTCATCCCATAGTGATGTAGGAAAGATGTTCTCAGACATTTTTTTAAAGAAAGAGAGAATCAATTTTATTTATTTTTCATCTGGTTTTTGTTTTTCTGATACTTAATTGTGTGTGTGGTACGGGGGTTCTAACCTGGGTCCTTGCACATGCCAGGCACTCTACTACTGAGCCACTGCTGTAGCCCCAGTTCTCAGATTTTTTTACATTTTTAAAGATTATTGAGGGTTGAGTGTGATGACACACACCTGTAATCCCAGCAACTCAGGAGATAAATACAGGAGGATTACAAGTTTGAGGCCAGCCTTAGCAATTCGGTGAGTCCCTCCACAACTTAGCTAGACCCTGTCTTAAAAAAAAAAAAAAAAGAAAGAAAGAAAAAACAGAGTAAAAAAGATTAGGGATGTAGCCAGTGGTAAAGCCTCAGTACACACACACAAAGTTGAGGATCCCCAGAGGGTTTCTTTTTTAAGTACATGGGTTATATCTAGTGATGTTTACCTACTTATATAACCAAAACTGAAATTAAAACATTCACTTAAAAGTAACACTAGTTAAATCCATTAATTAATCCACTAGTTAATCCATTAACATAAATAAGTACATTTTTATGAAAAACAACTATATTTTTTAAGAAAAAACAATTAGTGAGGAGAGGCATTATTTTATAGTTTGGTTAAATGTCTTTAATATCTGGCCTTAATGGTAGATAGCTAGATTCACATACATGTTTCTGTATTCAGTCTGTTGTGATATGTTCTTTCGGTTGAAGTGTATGAAGAAAATTCAACACAATACAGATAGTGGAAAAATGGAGAAGAATTTTAATATTTTCAGATTCTGTGGATATTCTTCTTTGATTCTGTTACACCGAAACTTGATGAATGCTAGTTTATTATCGGTTAATTTCAACACAGAATTTGAAGCTTTTATTACCAAATATTTCTTATTACATTAAAATTCATTAGTCTGTTGTACATGTGGAATGGATCTTTTACCTGTGTAAAATTTCATGATATCATTCACTGCTCATTTGAAAAATACCGAAGCACTGAGTTATGCAGATGTTCTTTGTATTGACACATTTCATTTACAGTGTCCAAATTTACATTTTTTTAATATCCCCACTTCAGAAAAATCTAGAGAACTATCAAGCTCATAGTGGTAGGTACAACTTTTCTGAAATATTTTAATATTCTCTTCAAAGCATGAATTTTATTATTGACAATAAATCCTGTCAGCTGCTTTCCTTGAAGTGACAGGCTTATTTCATCTTTGAGAAAACATCTTTGCTAAATCTTAAGTCTAAATAGTTGTCTGTCAGGTCTTTGAAGTAAAAATGTTGTTCCCTGAAAACATGGTTTAGCTCACAATTTAATCACACAAGTGCGTTTTTGGGGGGATAGCCATTATACTTAGGTATGTAGAAGAAATGTTTCAGGCACACTCTGTTTAGTCGAACATTTTTTTTTAAATGTAGACCAAAGTAATCCTAAAGATTCTACGTGTTTGATCATATATTTTTAGGGGGCTGGACTGGTGGCTTGGCGGTAGAGCATTTGCCTGCCATTTGCAAGGATCCAGGTTTGAACCCCAGCACCATGTAAACAAAACAACAAGTGTGGAATCAAAAAGCAGATGAATGAAATTAACTCTCTCTCTGTTCTTATGACTGGGCCTGGTGGTATACACCTATAATCCCAGCATCTTGGGAGGCTGAGGCAGGAGGATCACAAGTTCAAAGCCAGCCTTAGCAACTTAGCAAGGCCCTAACCAACTTAGCGCACGACCCTGTCTCAAAATAAAAAAATAAAAAGGGCTGGAGGTTAAGTGCCCCTGGGTTCAATCTCCAGTAACAAAAAGAATATTCTTATGTGAACCGACTATTTTGAGTATGTGATAGTGGAAAATATTATGAAAGATAACATAATTTGGTGCTAGTGCCATGATTCATGCTAAGGCACCAGCAATTTGTAAATGTCAACACAGTGAAAAGGCAAACAATGTCTTAGTACTGTTTTAAGAATCATTTTCATCCCCCAAACTCCAAAAAGGGACCAAAGACTATTTCCAGGGGCCTACATACCACATATTGAGAATCACTGGTGTAGTGAAATCATACTACTTGGGTTGACGCTTGGCTACACCAGTTAGAGGTTATGTGACTTTGGACAAGTTTCTTCACCTTCCTGTGCCTCAGTTTTCTTCTCTGTAAAATGGAGATAATCATAATTACTTATGTGTTATTATGAAAACTAAATAGCTGAATAATGTAATCTCTTAGAACAGTGCTTTTTTTCATACTCAAAAAATGTTAACTTTTTGCCTCCATCAATTCTGCTTAACATTTCTACTGTAGCTATATACACCAAGAAAAAAAATCTTTTCAACCCCATCTCTTTTCTTTTTGTAAATTTTAAAAAATAGGAGATATGATTGGTCCAATTTATCCTGTGAAGTCAGTTTGACTACTCACTGTGAATTTTTTGTTTTTAAATCAGGGTCATGCCTCCCACTCAGTAGGACTATAGATAAGTGAGGGTAACCTAGAGAAAGCAGGAACAAACACATGTGCTTTAACATGTCCAGGACACACATGTTGTATCTAGTGGGCATTTATGTTAACCTTGAAAACTGGGCTATGTTTGGCCTAGATATTTACATTTAATAATCAAGAAAGATTCAGAAGTGAGCCCTTTCTGTTAAGTCAGTGCTGACATTACCCACTTGCATATGTGTTCCATTAACAGACCAGATCTCCTTGTTAGAGTCTTTACTTATTTGGTTAATGTAAGGCTGATGATCATTTTGATCTTCATTTAAAGAAACGAGAATCCTGGAGATTAGAATTCTTTAACTCCTAGCAACCTTTGTATTTTTACTTCTGGATTTTGGAAATGATAAAAACAATGATTTTTCTTCCTTGTAGAATTTTGGGAGTGCTAGCAAATCTGGAACATCAAACAAAAAACCGGGTATGTATAATAGTGAGCTTGAAAAATTACTTTCGTGTGTGCCCTGTCATAGTCTTGAATTCATAGTTCTATTTTTCTTTTTTTCAGAGATTGCTCAAGTAACTTCAGCTTATGTTGCTTCTGGTGCTGAACAACTTAGCCTTGCACCAGGACAGTTAATATTAATTCTAAAGAAAAATACAAGTGGGTGGTGGCAAGGGGAATTACAGGTAATATTCTTTAACATCTATTGATTTTATTATAAAAATAATACATGCTCATAAAAATCAATAAAAATTTTAGATCGCTCATACCACTTTCAGGTAGTCAGTACCAACACTTTAGTGTATTGTTTACCTCTAGTCTTTCACCTGTTCATTTCTAGCACAATTGAGTTGATACAAGTAATAATTTATTTTTTATTTTT
>PVKS010044230.1:0-14440 GCA_004027875.1 Aplodontia rufa
ACACACACACACACACACACAAACAGGCAAGCTTGAAACCACTGAGGACCACTCCAGTCCCAGGAAGAGTTTTATGGTATAAATTTAGTTCTCAGTTGTCTCAGTCTTTATATTAATCCAAATAATTTGACTAAAAGCCATTGGCAACTATATTCATCAGTTGGTAGGCAATTTTGTAGCTGTAGTGTGGCCCCTGTTTTGGTGCAGCAAACTTATCTCCGTCTTGCATTCCCATGTCAGAATCTTATTCCCAGCAGCAAGTTAGACCTTCCCATGATTTAGACTTACTCATTCATTCATTCACCCATGAATTAATATGTTCCAAGCACTCTTCTAGTCACTATTGTCCCTGTTGCCACGACACAATGATTTGTTGGTCTCTGGAAACAGCAATAAATTCCTAAGATCTTTAAGGTAGCCTGACAAGTAGCTTTCCTCTTACTGACCAAACTCTGAACTAAATAAGATCAATATTTCACAGGCCAAAATATTACTTGGATAAATTTGGGTTGAGAGATGTAGTTCATATCTGTGGGGATGTGAATACTGAATATACAGATAATCCTGTAATAGACCAAGAAGCCTTCCTATCCCTGACTCTCAAATTAGCTGTGACTCTCTAAGGAGGAAAAGAATGGAGTGTGCTCCTAGCTGCTAAGAGAAAGGAGACATAAGAACTCAAGCTATTATGCCCAGTTCCCTTCTCTAGATTCCCAAGCAAGCAAGAATGTCAAGAGAGATTAGAAGTCTATTTGCTAAAGAATTGCCTGTACGTAGAACAGGAGTAGGCAAATTATGGTCTATGATCCATAATCTAGCCTGTTTCTATACAATCCACAAGTTAAGAATAGTTTTTACATCTTTTAATGGTTGAAAAAAATCAATAGAAGAATGTGTTATGAGATACAAACATTAAACGAAACTCTACTGCCCATAAACAATGTTTGATTGGAGCAGAATCATGTCTGTTTATTTGTATATTGGCTATTTTACAACATAACTAAGTCTGCATGGCCCACAAATCCTAAAATATTTGCTATTCAGCCTTTTACATAAAAAGTTTGCCAACTTTTTACAGAGGGGAAACTCTGGGTTGAAGAAGAAGCATTCTCCCTAGGATGTTAATACTGGAAATAGAATCATCCTCTATGCTTCTTTGATGTAAAACCACCATTCTCTCAACTCTCTCCTCTTCTTTCTACCAGCTACTCCCGATCAAAACCTAAGAGGTATTTTGTGACTTTCCTTAACCTATTATTTAACTAATCATTATTCATTTTCTGCTTATTTTTCCTTTAAAAGTCTTTGAAATTTTCTTTCTATTTTTCTTGGATATTGTCCCAGCTTCATCATTTCATACCAGGATCTTCAATAATTTCCATTTAGGCTTCTAATTTCCAGTATTTCCAAAGTCTTTCAAAGTGAAAATAACTTTAGAGAGTCTCTGCTCAATCCGCTCATTAGCAAAATGAGAAAACTGTTACTCTGTGAGGCAAAACGACTTTCACATATTTGCAAATCTAATTTATGAGAGACTAGAACTGAACTCCCTCCCAAACAATAGCTCAGTGATCCTTCTACCGTGACATACTCTTTTCTCATATTGCCTTTATATGAATTTTTAAAAGACTCCTTCTGATCAAGTCAAACTTACAATCTAAGCAATGAAGCTTAGTCTATAGCCTATGGGTTGAGTTTTATTCTCTACCCGCTATTTGCAAATAAAGTTTTATTAGAACAAAGCTATAATTATTTGTTTTTGGTTTTTTTTGGTCTGTGACTGCTTTTGTACTACATCAACAGAATAGAGTGGTTGCACCTTGCACCAGAAACTATATAGCTCACAAAGTCTAAAATGTAAAGAAATCCTTTACAGAAGAAGCTTCTTTGACCCCTGATCCAGACCTACTCAAAATACCTACTCAAAATTCCACATCAGTTTCTGTGGTCCTGTGGCTGGTTGCTTTCTATATCCATTCTTAACTTCTACAGTAACAAAAAACCTCTGTTTTTTAAGATGGGCAGATGGCAGTCTGATATGAAAACTACATTTCTCAGTTTCCTTCATATCTAAACATGACCAGTATAGTAAGTGAGACATTAATGGATATGTATATGCAACTTCCAGGAAGTGTCCTTAAAGGAAGGAAGTGTAACCACCTCCTGTTGTCTGTTCCTGGCTAGAATGATGCCAAGATAGCTGGAAAAGCCATCTTGTACATAGATGTTCTCAGACATAGAGATACTATATGGCGGAGCAATAAGATGGATCTTGCATCCCTGATATCAAAGGCTTCTATCATCCTCAGAGCAAATACTTCTGGGTTTCTCCACAAGTGAGAAATATAATTACATGTTGAACAAACCTCTGTTAATTAAGATATTTTCTGTCACTTGTACTTAATCCTAAATGATACACTTCCTAATGAGACAAGCCCACATCATCACAGCTTGCTGACTTGGCTATGCTTATTCCCACTTCCCCTTTCTTTCCTCATGCCGCTAGTTCACGCTGGACTACCCACTCTTTCCTCTTCCACTAGGCCATGTTTTACTAATTATTCAAAGCAATTTCATTTTTATTTTCACCTGGGAGCTTTTATATCTCTTTTCCTATTTACAATTAAGTGCAATGTATTTAGGACACTGATATTACCATAATGATGTATTTTGCTATTTGAATCAATATTTTGGGTCCCTTATACCCAATGACAATGTAGTTTTTAAGGAATTGGGATCATTTTGCTGTTGTTTTACTTCCAGTGTGCCCATAATATAGAAAACCTTAAAAAAAACTAGTAAATTTATTCGAATAAATTTGGAGAAAAGTGAGCTTTACATACCCATAAGGTCACAAGTTTGCACACTTTAAACTCAGAGATTTCTTCCAGCCCTTGAATCATAACATAGAAATCTCTCCCAGGATCTATGTCAGGTGAAATTACTTTAAAAACGCCACATGATGGACATTGCCGCAAAGCATCGTACGCTGCCTAGTGAAACCCTCAGAAGACAATGAGTATTACCATTACATATGGTAAATTAAATATATATGCCATGATCTCATTTTAGTCCATTCTTGCTATTATAACAAAACACCATAGACTGGATAAACAATGGAAATTTGTTTATCACAGTTCTGAATATTGTGCAGTACAAGACCAAGGTGACAGGAGATTTGATTTCTGGTAAAGGCTGTTGTTTCTAAGATGTCACATGTGACTGTGTCCTCTGAAGGGGAAGAAAGATGTATCCTCAAATGGTAAAAAGGATGGCAATACCAAAAGTTCCAGAGCGCTCCTGTTAACCCTTTTTCAATAAGAGAACTAATTCATTCATAAGGGTGGGCCCCTGTGACTTAATCACTACCCCAAAAGGTGCATCCTCTTAACACTATCCGATTTGTTCCAAGGTATGAATTTTGGAGAGACATAGACATTCAAACTACAGCATTTTAATTGCAGTAAGTGGGTCTAATTCCACATCCAAGTTCTTCCTTTGGTATATATGAGATGTTCCATGGCCTGGGAAATACATAGTCATACTTCTGCCTACCTAATAATATATTAGAACAGATATATTTAAACTAAGGAACAAAAACCTAAAGGTGTATTGTTTATAACTGTCCCAGTTCACGAAAGCAAACAGAAATGTCAAGACTTGTCAAAAACTCAAATGTCAACGTACAAACATGTCCTCAACCAGCATCCTGGCAGTTTGCCCCCTGTGGAAATATAAATCTTATTTATCTGTAGGGTGTAAGGCCATTTGTGTAAACCCAGCCTTCAGTTCTTGGTGATGTGTAATCTGTCTACTCACATTAGCTTATGGCAGATCTCTAAGAAGTCTTACAAATGAATTGAATCCAGTGTCAGCCAAAGGCTTACCTAGAGACAAGTGTCAGGTGCTACTGAAAAGAAAATTGAGTTAGAGTCATATGGGCACTGTTTTTTTTTTTAATTTTTAAATTTATTATTTTTTAGTGGGTGAAGTTTGCTTGCTCCCAGTTTCTTGCACTTACATGTTTGATGGAGCCCTGTGTCCAATCTTGCCTGGGGAGGCATACAATTGCCAATCTGCAGAGGGAATGGAGATGATGGAAGCAGCAAAAAACTTGTCAGATGGCACAGGAACAGAGTGGCTCTCAAATTTTTTGTTTGTTTTAGTCAAATGGTTTCTCTCCATATCTCCAAAAGGGTATTCTTCCAGTTTCACTGAACATTTTGTTCAAGTTTTCTTGATTTTTTTGTCAGTTGCTGTTAGTTTTATGAAGTCCTTATCAGAGATTTTCTTTCTTTCAAAGAGCATATGTCATTATGTCTGTTCGCATCATTTTCACCAACTGTGGACTGAGAAAAATATTCCTTCCCCTTGTCTCATGTCTTCAGCCCAGTCCTTCCTGCCCTTAGGAATGCCACATGCTGCAGAAGTCTCCTTCCTTTTCCCTCAACCAAAGAGTAAGTATGAAAATAGTAGCAAAAGTTACTTTTATTTTAAACTAGTTTTCTTAGTTGTCTTATGTCACCTCTAAATGTCTGCCCTACAAATGTCTAGCCTAGTCTGCCCTGCCTCATTTCTCCTCCTCATTATTTTCAGGACCTTTCTTCAATCAGATTTCTCTTACTTACAGAAAATACTGTTCCCTCCTTCATGAAACTCTCCTTAACTGATTGCATTGGAGAAGTACAATTAAAAACAAAATTTTCTGGGGTTGGGGATTTAGCTTAGTGGCAGGGTGCTTGCCTAGCACATGCAAGGCTCTGAGTTTGGTCCTCTACCTTGAAAAAATTTTTTTCTACTAACCTAGAAATACTCTCCACAATGGTAGTAGAGAAATAAGATAATATTATTGGAAAAACAGAAAGAAATCTTCCTTTTATGTATTCAAGTAGACACAATCCCTTACATACAAATCTTCAAAATAAACAAAAATTAGTTTTTCAGATGAGCACTTGACAGTACCATTTGTCTGTTATAGTTCAGCATCTTTAACTGGTAATTGGAGTAACCATCTGTGTTAGTCAGCTTTTCATCGTTGTGACAAAAATACCTGACACAAATAACTTAGGGAAGGAAAGGTTTATTTTGGCTCACAGTTTCAAAGGTTTCAGTCCAGGATCATCTGCAGAACATCCTAGTAGAAGCCCATGGAGGAAGAAAGCTGCTCAGTTCATGGCAGCCAGGAAGGTGTGGGGAAGGGGTAGAAGTTGGGGACAACATGGAATTTCCAAGGGCATGCCTCCAAAGCCCATTCTATTCTGCTATATCCTACCTCTTCTGCTTCCCACCACCTCCCAACTGTCCATTCATTTTGAGTCCCTCAATGGATCAATGCATAGACAGGTAGGGGCCCTCATGATCCAGTCATTACCCAAGGTCCCCACCTCTGAACATTGCTGCATTCCAGACCAAGCCTGTAATACATAAGACTTTGGGAGACATTGCAGATGCAAACCATATACATCTGTTTTAGTGTTTTAGTTAATTGGCTTTATTTAGAGGAAAAGTAAACTCATATCTTCATAACAAGAGGCAGTTCTGCAACTTGGAGCAAGGCACTCACCAAAGCTAGGCTCTTAACTTCCACAGAAACTGGGAGAAAGGGGTGTTGCCTCCCTTGATATTTACAATTTGTAGTGATGGCTCCAATCTCCATGAGAAAGATCTTTCTGACTCATAAAGCTGAGAAAGTCTCATCTGGCTTTCAGAAATATTTAGATACATTTCCAAGAGGGAAGGAAGAACTTAAAATTTTTTGTTTTCTAAGTAAGTGCTATATTTTCTACAGGGATAATTAAACTCTTTTATTTTTTTTTGTCCTTATAATTGCACCTTAACTGTAGGATCCTTGTTCCACCTAGTGTAAGATGTATAATAAGCAGGAGGTAGGAGAGGTTTAGAGGCTATTTACCAAAAAACTCCACAAAAGGACAATAGGGACATAACAAAAAGAAAAGAGCCATGGACCTTGCTCTGAAGTAGGAGAAAAATTAGCTTTTAGATGAAGTTCAGGAATATATACTGATTATAAGTAACCAGTGAAATGTTAGGGGAAGATTAGTGGACCCTACCTTATACATTCTGATTCAATAAGCTTTGAAAACTTAAGTTCAGATTCCAGGAGAAGTAACTTTTTAAAAAACTTTCCCAAATGATTTTGCAGCCAGGCTTAGGGAACGCTGACTTTGGGTATAACAATAATAGCATTTAATTTCCCCTTTAGTTAGCTGTACTATAAGAGTTTGATCTTAATGAAGAGGAGATAAGAATCATTAAAATATGTAACACTAGTAGTTTATAAATAAACATGTAAATAGCAAAGGCCATTCCATTTGGAATTAAAAACTATCTTCTCCTATTATAGAAAGATCTGCAGCTGCAGACAGTTCCTCCCTCCCTCCCACCTATGTCATGGGATTTGAGAGCTGGACATCAAAAAAGTCTCCAGGGATTCAGGGAAAGCAGAGGCAGAAAGAGACAGCAGCCCCAGAAGACTTTAAGATTCTCAAGGGGAGGATACTTCCAGGAGGTGGGTGAGGCTTGAGTGGGAAATGGACATCCAGAGACTCAGATAAGCCCAACCTGACACTATCCTTAGCTTCACCCTCTTGATTGTCTTTATTTAGACCACAGTTTTATACATGAAAAGCCGAAGGTGAGTGTGCCACTTCTGCTGACAGGTGACTGACAGTAATAATTAAGCACAAAACTTGGCTGAAGCTGGGTTTTCTGAATAGCATGTGGATTCTTGGGACTGAGGAAAATATGAATGTCCTAGCACCTGCAGGTAAACTGGAAAGGTTACAAAAGATGTTTTCAAGATTTCCTGATGGGTGGGCAGCTCTGTTTGGCAGCAGGTTTCTGTCCAAAGAACAGGTGGTCTAAAAGTAGCATCTTAAGCACAATAGGGATGGGTGGATATATAGGAGGGCAAGATAAAAGGGTATGGGAATATTTTATAAAGCAATATATTTAATAAATAGCAAAAGGGAAAATAAAAAGGATGTGATGTCTAATTTAAGATGCAAGATGGACTGGGATCAGAGATAAAATTAAACAGAAATGACTGTGGAGCATTCCACAGACAATATGAATCCTTTATAACTCTATCTACTGAATAGAAAAATGTCTATCCCAAACCACAAAATCAGAATAAATACCAATTCATGTCACCATGGTAATGAATACAAAATAAAAGAAATGGAAATGATTCTTATACTTGAATGAAATTCAGACTCAGATGGCACCTAGAAAATTTACATTCTCCAACAATGATATATTGAATAAATGCCATAACAAAAACACAAAAATTGTCATTTGTTTAGCACCTACTGTGTGCCAGGCAGGAGGCTAATTATCCCTTATGCATAATCTCAGAAATGCTCAAGTGTAATTATAAGACATGCACATTATTTATATTTTATGTACATGGATCCAGAGTTTCTGAGAACTGAACTGTCTAGGTTATACAACTAGGAAATGCTGAAGACAACTGAAGCTGAAGACAACAAGACACACAGCTCTGTATGTTTTCATACTGGCTTCTAGTACTCTGTAGGTTATATATGTCATAGGCTTCTGCTTTATAACTGGATTCCAAATAGCACTCTTAACAGTCTTCTTCTCAGTATTCAATATCCAGGTGATATTAACCTCTACCTGGCTGACGTAGGGTCATCTCTGATTCTAACTTCCAGTTTTCTACTGAATCAAAAGCCTCCAAGTTTTTTCTATAACGTCCCCCCGTCAGTATAATATTTTCAGTTACATAATACCAGTATATGAATATCTATTTAACTGTTTATAATTTTAGATGGATATATTAATATATTGTGTATGTTATAACATTTATACAAAGAGAATAATTCTAAAATGAGATGAAATAAAACCATTTTCAATATAAATATCCAGTATTAAGTTAAATTTATTTTTTATTTATTAACATGGCATATATATTATATATATACAAAAACACACCAAGTCCAATGATTACATGTAATTTTATTTTCTAACTTTGATTTAATATTTTTTACAATGATTAGGTTCTAGGTCAGGTTCTAAGTTAAGTTTATTTTGCTATCTATGTAAGATTTCTTTTATTTGGCTATAGCAATAACTAATAGCAAAAGTTCAGTTAGTAAATACCCATTTTCTCAAATTTCAATCACTTGTCATTGAAAGCTTATTAGATAGTGCTGCTTGTTTATATTTTAAACAAGTGGGCTCAAATAGTCATTAAAATATGAAATTTTTAAACACTTTGAAATTTCTGCTTCCAGATTTCTTATATGTGCATGTGTGTGTGCATGACTTCTTTATCAATGGCCTGCTTATTATTCATCAATAAAAGATATGAAGGATTAAAACAACCAACACTCCATGTACTCTTTCTTGTCTCTTTCCACAATTCCCAAGAGTTAAAGATTTCCTGGATACAAAGTTGATATTGGAAATTAGAATCTGGTCCACCTGTTTCTCCCTGTGTGAAATGGAGGATAGAATTCCCTTAATGTTTAGTGTGTATACCTCACAGCTGTCTGTTCTCCTACTCAAAGAGGTTAACATTTTTATACAAAAATTGGTGCTAATTACATTTCTTGCTCTTTGTATGGATTTGCTACATAAAAATGAGTAGTAATTAATCATATGTACAGCTTTTAATGATTATAGATATTATGCACCATAGCCATAATGAGCCATTCTTCACAATCATCAAAGACTTATTATAAAATTATAAAAACAAAGTGATTTTAATTTTATTTTGAATGCAAAATTAAAACTTTACATCAGGGGGCTGGAGCAGTGGCACAGCGGTTGCACACTTGCCTGCCATGAGTGAGGACCTGGGTTCAAACCCCAGCACCCTGTACACAATGAAGTGTCAGAGCAATGAAACCCACATGAAAAACTAAATAAAAAATGATTCTGTCTTTCTCTCTCTCTCTCTCTCACTGTCCCTCTCTCTCTAAAAAATAAAAATAAAAACAAAAACAGACAAAAAATAATTTGTATCAGGCACACAGCTTTAGAAAAGCTGAAGCATAGGGGATGACAGGAAACATAAAAAATAGGTAAACACAAAGAATTATCCCAATTTATCCAATTAGAAACCTGAAGAAGCCAAAGGAAATACCGGACTCTTAATATAACTTATAGATTACTGAATTATAAGACTCTAAGCAGCAGGATAGCCAAAACACTGAAAATAATTTGAAGTCCAGGTTTAAAATGGAGCCACAATGCTATTAGCAGATGCTCAAAATTAGACCATGGAGACCTATTTCTGGAAAGCCAAGCTGAGTATGTTGTCATGACATTCCCTTCCTGTCATCCCAATGATTTGGGTTGTTTCTCATTCTTTTTATTTGGAAGCATAAAAAATTATATATTTGCAGAGAGTCTATTTGCAAAGGAAACAGGAAAAAAGGCCTCTGAATAGCTGCTGATAACTTTGTATGTTCAACACAGGGTTTCCATACACTGCCTAAAAGTGGAAGCCCATTCATAGTATCAGAAACCCCTTTCTTCCAAAGAGCCTATTCCTAAACATTAGGATGCTGTTAATCACAGGAACTGAATTTCTCCCACTTAATGCCAGTAGTAAATTTAGGGAAGGCAAGACAATCCTATTATCAAAAATAAGTTAGTAAATCTTTGTAAGCCTGCTAAATTATGTCATGCAATCTTTGAATTTTAGGACTGCTTTGCCTCCTTCTGACTCATGAGCAGAAAGCTCCTAATTTCTGATTCATTCTTACCTGATCATTCAGAATCACACAACTGAAGAGCATTTATCAGAAGCCCTCAGGCACACTGCTCAATGTTGGGAATTTTACCAAGAGACTTCTCTATAAATTTAGTTCTTGACTTCTAGAAACTTTCTTTGTGAAAATAAGGCCTTGCTAAAATTTTAAGAAGAGAAAGAATCTTACAACTGCCTCTTGTTGTATAGTACTCCTTGACACCAACTGTACTGACTGTGTCACAATAACCCAAGAAAGTAGGAACAATTATTACCTTCATTCTGCAAATGAAGAATGTGAGCTTCAGAGAAGTAAAGTGATAGATCAAAGTTTACAAAACCAATAATAAATGACATCATTCCAAACATAACTTAAAGAACAGCATTGCCCTGGGTCTGCCTTATAACTTGTAGGACCAAGTTACCTAAATTGTGCACCAGTATAGCACAAACACTCTTTACTTAAAATATGAAGTTTACATGAATTTTTAACACAAATATGAACCCATTTTAGACTTCTGTGCAAAACAAAACTAAAGCAAAGCAAAACAAAACACCTTAACCTGAAAGAAATCCATGTTGATTAATTTAATTTGATCAACTAGATTAAGGTAAGAGTTTCCTAACAGGGATCAATAACTAAAAGTTGTTATCATTATTACAAACTAGTGCTTGTACTTTAAGGTATAATTGAATAATATGGAGAGTGGGGACAAAATGATTCTCTGGGGACTGCTCTCTTGGTTTGAAACTCAAACCTTAGATTCAATGTGTATCTAATTTCCTCCAAACAGATGAAATTAGGTGTCTAGAATTTACCCAATCCTGATTGTCCTCCCCCAAAATGTGTGAAAATTAAAATTAACCTCATTCTTTACTATGAGACAAGTGACTATGACAATGCCAACCATTAAGTTGAGAACCTTGCTTTCTTCACTCCTCCTAAATTTATTTCCCCAAATTTAGGAATGAAATTTCTTAGGAGCACATTCACTATCTGGTACCTCTCACCTTGTAGGTCACCATGGGTGAACACCAGCTGTGTTCTAGCATACCAGAGTCACCTTGCAGGGTAGTTAAAGCTAATCATACACAAAATGTTAAAGATACATCAGAACACAGATGTCAGCTTTCAAGGAATTAATTACAGTTTGCTAGATCCAAGAGTCTATACCAACAATCTTCAATATGCAAAATTAAATACTAAATTAATACTCAACACTTTAAAACCATAACTTTCAACACTAATGTAGAAAGTTCATCTATATTAAAAGTTCTTTATCAATCACCTTCAGTGACAATTTCCAAAACAGAAACAAATGGCATAATATAGCCTCTAGCCTGAATGTATGGTTTGTCAGTGTCAAAAGACAGAAACATTTTGACAGGTTCATTAAATTTTCATTTTATTATGTTGCTGAGCCTTTCAAGTGATTTATCTTCTGGGTTTAAGGCCAATATTTGCATCTCGACTCATTTTTATAGATACATTACTGGATTCTTATGATCCAGATCCCAGCATACTGGCATAAGAACAACAGTCTTTTGAAATCATGCAAACATTTTATTTCTATTCCTTCAGAACAACTAATAAGTACTAACTCTACAACCTTGCTTTGTACAGTCAGGTCACACACATTGCAGTAGAGTACTATAATGAGTGGAATATTTTAGAGTATACATATCATAAATACAAAACACCGTATTTTATGCATTTTCCTCCTACATTATTATTATATTTTCCTCAGAAAAGATTGCTATTTGTGTTTAAACGTATACAATTAAAAAAATCAAATTTTAATTGTCAACTTACATCAAAAGATTATTATTTAAGCCAAGATAGGTTAAAGATTTTTAGATTCAACTGTTTCTACTTCAAAATATGTAATAGCTCTTGTTTCTTTCATTAGTTTGTACCTTGGCTTAGATTCCTTTACAGATAATGTATGCAAGAATATTTTCAATTTATAGCTACTTTTGATTTTGTAAGCATTGTGTTTTATAATAATTAAGATACAAAAAGTTCCAAAAAGGAATTTAAAACAAATTCACTTTTCTTAGATTTAATAATATTAAATATTCAGCTTCCTAATTGGTATTTATTCTTTTACTAAAATCTAACTTAAATATCAAAGACATATAATCAAAATAATTTCTTTAACCTATTTAATGGTCTATGCAGGGAATTTAGTGCAATGAAGAAACATAACAGATTTTAGATTAGAACAGATCTAGAGGGAGGAATGAAAGGAGGAAAGGTGGGAAAGAAGGACAGAGAGCGAGAGAGAATCAGAGAATATTCTTAACTATTTTATGTAATTCATTCCCTCACTCTTCTTTGATAATTCTTTATCCTTTTGACTTTAAACATAGCTATATTAACATAGTATATTACTCTATTGTTTCTGGTTCTTTTGTAGCACATTATTCCTCTCATGATAACATATATATGACATATATCTATCTATCTATATATATACATATGTGTGTATGTATCTATATATAGCTTTGTTATTCTGAAAACTCCTTTTTAACAGAATACACACTCCATATTAGAGTGTTTCCTTGTGTTCAATTTTATTGTATTATCTTAGATTCAGATATAATCTATATATAGTAAAATATGCAAATCTTAAGCATTCAGCTTGAATAGATTTACATACACAGGCATGAAACCCCTATACAAAGATGTAAAATATTTACAGCATCTTTATGCTCCCTGCTAGGCAACATGCCTTGAAAGGTAAATGGTAAGTTTTTTTTGGAAGGCAGGTCTACTAGGGTTTGAACCCAGAGGCACTTTACCACTAAGCTACATTCTTGGCATTTTTTATTTTTTTTATCTTGAGAGTCACACTAAGTTGCCTCAGGCCTCACTGAGTGGCTGAGGCTGACCTCAAACTTGCAGTCCTCTACTCTCACCCTCCTGAGTCACTGAGCTTACAGGTGTACACCACCATATCCAGCTTATAAGTCTTGATATTTTCCAGTTTTATTTTTTTTTTTAGAAAAGATTATTTATTCCTGTTCCAGGTCCTTTGGATTTTCATCCAAGATTTAGATTCACCTGGCCAATTTCCACCAAAACCAAAACTTGTTAGGATTTTGATCGTGTTTAATTGAAGAACAGATAAGTTTGGGGAAAACTGACATCAATATTAGCATTTCCTATCCGCGAATATGGTTTATCATTCCTTTTATCTTGGTCTTCTATAATGTTTCTCAGTACATGTTGTAGTGTCTGGGTGCATTTTTACTAAATTTATTTCTATCTATATGACTTTTTATGCTATGTGAATGATATTTTTAATTTAATTTTAACTAATTGTTTCTTCTAAATAGAAATGCAATTATTTTTATATATTGACCTTGCATGTGGCAACCTCACTAACTTCATTTATTTGTTTAGTATCTTGTTTTAGTGGGCTACTTTAGATTTATTGATAAATGTAATAATGCCATTTTTTTATTAGTTGAATATGGACTTACAATTGAGGGGGAATCATTATCAAACAATCAAGAATAAATGTATATTTACATAATTAGCCAAAGCTGATGCCATGTCATGGTTTCCTCCCTTTGGTTCCCCATGGTTCTATGTTTACCCCCAAAGAACCCCTGTGTTAAATGGACTTCTCGTGAAGGAGGAGATCTCCTTCTGAGTTAGTTCCCCCATATTACCTCCCTCCAGTCTCCTAGATATCCTTCCTAATCCCTCCCCGCTCCCTGTCCCTCTCTCTACATCATTGATTTTTGTCTTCCTTTCTAATCATTGTATCTTTTTCTTTACTGCCATTCTAATAGAAAAGCTAAACAGAAATAGTAAGAGTTGACATCTTTGTCTGGTACCTAACTTCAGAGAAAAGCATTTGACATTCTAACATTGTTTTCTGTTGTTTTTAAATAGGTACCATTTATAATATTTAGGAAATTTCCCGTTTGTTTTTTTTTTTTGAGAATTTTATCATTCATAGACATGTGTTAAATTTTAACAAATATTTATCTACATCTACTGAAATTATCATATTACTTTTTGCCCTTTGTTAATGCAGTAAATTCTATTTATTGATTTGCAAATATGTTAATTGAAACTTTCATTCCTGAAATAAAATTATGGCAAAATTTTAACTAGTTGTGTCCAAGGCCCTATGGAGCTTACTATTTCCAGACATTATATATATATATACATACATATATATGTATATATGTATGTATATATATATATCTCAGGTTGGGGTTGTCCACCATGATAATGAGACAGATTAGGAGAGACAGTGAAATGGCTAGGTAGTCAGGACAGAGGGCCCCCATCCAAGATCTAGCTGGTAGAGGCAGAGAGTGCTTGACAGGGTATGCTCAGGGCCTTCAAATGCAAAAAGACTATGAGGCTCACCTTTGTCCCAACTAAGACGTGGAGGTGGTCACAGGTGGGAACTAGGATGTATTTGCCACCTTTTGTTTTACATAGATTTTAACCAGTGGTGTTCTTGACCAGTTTCAATGCCTATTTCACATAGATTTTAACCAATGGAGTTGATACATTTCTCAATACCTGCTTTGCATGAATTTTAATTATGGTCATACCCCAAATCTATATAAACCCCCTCTTAACACACTGAGGCGGTATCCTGCTTCCAGGTGCCCCTCTACCTTGTAGAGACTCTGATCTTCTGCTTAAATAAATCCTACTCCTTTTAC
>PVKS010044231.1:0-14440 GCA_004027875.1 Aplodontia rufa
TGTTGAGAAAGTCTTTGCCTACTCCCAAATGTTGAAGTGTTGGACCAATTTTGTCTTCTATCAGTTGCAACGTAGCTGGTTTGATACCAAGCTCCTTGATCCATTTTGATTTGATTCTTGTGCAAGGAGAAAGATATGGGTCTAATTTCAACTTTCTGCAGGTGGAAGACCAGTTTGTCCAGCACCATTTGTTGAAGAGACTGTCACTTCTCCATGTAATATTTTGTCCCCCTTTGTCAAAAATCAGATGTTTAAAGATTTGAGGATTTCTTTCGGGGTCTTCTATTCTATTCCATTGGTCTTCTTCCCTGTCTTGATACCAGTACCATGCTTTCTTTGTTACTATGGCCCTATAGTATAGTTTTAGATCTGGAATGGCAAAACTGCCTGTTTCATCTTTCTTGCTTAGTAGAGCTTTGGCAATTCTTGGTTTCTTGTTGTTCCTCTATTCATTTTATTTCCCACCATAGCTTCTCACACTCCTGCCTTCACTATCCTCTGATGCTGACCAGAAGCTTTTGCTTACCCACTAACATCCCTCTCAATGCTCCTCCCTAAGGTGTCAGCCACAGTGTGAAGCACCTCTCAGCCCACTGTGCCCACCCACTACATTCCTGTTAATATTTCCTTACAAGACCCTGACTTTAGCTAAAACAAGTTGTCTCCTATCACCTTTCTGGATGCCTCAAGTATAACCAGTGAATCTTCTTCCTATGCAGAATTAACACATCCCATTTGCCCACTAACTGGACAGGAGCTTGCCTAGCTCCTTTCCTATTCCCAGTGTTCCGCAAAATTATTAGTCTTGCTATGGGACCCTCCCAGTTTCGGCTCTTCACCTCCTTTTTACAGAGGATCATAAAGGCTACTACTGATCAGGGTTTCAGAACATCCTCCTGCTGAGCTCCATTAGAAATGCTCAATACCGATGCCTACAGGAGTCCTCAATTGATGCCCCTCTCAGTAGGAAGTAATTTAACAGACATTGTAGCCCCTTCTCTCTTTGATAGCTAATTGCTATCAAATGAAAATAAAAAGGCAGGAATGTTAGGTTGAACTTTACCTAGGCAATGCCATTTTGAATCTTATCCTCCATCTTAGAACAAGACCCACCTATCCTTAAACCGTGACCCATCTAATCCCTAAACCCCAGACCCACCTACAATATTCCACCACTACACAAAGAAACCCTAAACACTCCAAATAAGAAAGGCCCCATCCTTGACAACTCACTAGCAATGTCCT
Organism: Aplodontia rufa; assembly: GCA_004027875.1. Taxonomy (NCBI): domain Eukaryota; kingdom Metazoa; phylum Chordata; class Mammalia; order Rodentia; family Aplodontiidae; genus Aplodontia; species Aplodontia rufa. The sequence continues at coordinate 1,246 of PVKS010044231.1, forward strand.
AATCTTCTTTTCCCTTATTCCTCTACATCTACCCAACTCTGTAAGCAGAAGACAGGTCAAGGACTCCTCTGGGTCTCCTCTGCATGTTTCTCCCAATAAACCTGTGTTACTGTTGAGCTGCCACTCTCCTTTCTCTTTATTTCCTCCACTCACTTCCTTCCTTACAGAACCCAGGATCACTTAAGCACTGAACCACATCCCCAGCCCTTTTTTAATTTTGAGACAGGATCTCACTAATTCCTTCGGGCCTTGCTAATTGCTGAGGTTGGCTTGAAGTTAGATTCTCCTGCTGCAGCCTCTGGGATAGTTGGGATTACATGCTGTGTCACAGAACCAGGCTCCTTAGATTATTTTAGATCTTAGGCTTTGTTAGTTACTTCCACCAAAGTAAATTCAGGTTCTTAAAATCAGATCACTAATCTGCATTGCTTATCTATGGAAATTCAAAGAACTTAGAAAAGTAAAAAGAGTGAAAATCCTGGTTTTGTTTTCAAATTATATATTCACAGCACACCCAGATCCCTCTCTAGACCCTATCAACTTACCTCTCTTGTACCCTCCAGGGAAGTGACAGGTTAATGTTGACAAAAGTAGTTTTAGTATATCTCAGTATGACTTACTTGTGTGAATGGTCTGGAACAGAGTTTGTGAAACCAAGGGTCATAGGTCAAATCTTGCCTTCCACCTGTTTTGATATATAAAGTTGTATTGAACACAGAAAAGCTCATTCATTTATATCTTCTCTGTGGCTACTTTCATGCGCCCATGGCAAGATAGTAATTGCAACAGAGACCATGTGGCCTGCAAGTCTAAAATATTTACTATCTGGCTGTTTATAGGGGAAAGTTTGCTAACCCTTAGTTTAGAAATGTACAGTACAACATAGGTAGCCTCTAATAATGTGGTTATTTTAAATTAAGTTAAAAATGTATGTTCTTGGTTCCACTAACTGTATTTCAGATGCTCAATGGCCACAGTTGCCTAGTGTTGCTGGACTGGGCAACAGATGCATTTCCATCATTGTAGGAAGTCCTATTGGACGGTGTTGACGTAGATTATTGCTTTAGTGTATAGAGAGGCCCTTTGTTCTAGTGGTATTTTTGTTGGCCTTTTGACTTTAACTAGAAATAAAGAAAATGCCTATTTTAAACATATTATTATATTGCCATTCATTTAATTACTCATTTAAGCTTCTCAGCACCCTTATGAAATAGGGTACTGATTTACAGATGATGAAATGGAGGGCCAGTGTGTGTTAGATTTCTGTTGCTGTGATCAATATATATAACAAGAACAGTTCAGAGGAGGAAAGGGGGGCTGGAGCGGTGGCTTGGCAGTTACGGTGCTTGCCTGGCATGTGTGCGTACGTGAGTTCAAACCCCAGTACCATGTACACAGCAAAGTCTCAGAACAATGAGAGCCACATGAAAAACTAAATAAAAAATTCTCTTTCTCTCTCTCTCTCTTTCTCACTGTCCCTCTCTTAAAAAAAAGAGGAGGAAAGGTTTATTTTGGTTCATAGTTTCAGAGGTTCAGTCCATGATCAGTTACCTCCATTGCTCTGAACCTAAGGTGAGGCAGAATTTCATAACTGAAGAACTGGGCAGAGGAAAGCTGCTCAGTTCATGACAGCAGAAAGGAGGTAGGGAGGGGTGGAGGGAGGGAGGAAAGAAAGAGAGGAGTGGGGGAGGGAGCTGGTCACTATGGACAAAATATATACCCTGAAAGCATGCCCCAGTGACCTACTTTCTCCATCCACATACTAGCTGCTCATAGTTACAACACAGTTAATCCAGTCAAGTAGGCTAATCCACTGATTAGGTTATAGCTCTCGTTATCTGATCATTTCATCTCTAAACATTCTTGCATTGTCTCACACAGGAGCTTTGGGGGACACTACATATCCAAACTATAACAGCCAGGGAAGTTAAAAGGAGGAAATATCATAGAAAAACATTTTCCTTCTAGAACAAGCACTTTGGAAGCATTATGGAAAATAAATGTTGGATGTGACATTGAAGGCAGGATACCAATTAGCATGTTAATATAACAGTCTAGGTGATGTATAATGAATGTGAAGTAATATCCTTGGGCTACCATTACAAAAATGTATCAAAACTGGGTGGCTTGAGACAGTGGAAATTAATTCTTTCATAATTATGGTAGAGCTACCTTCCTTCTGAAGAACAGGAAATAATCCTTCCCTGCTTCTTCTAGCTTTTAATAGCTGTCAGTGTTACCTGGGTTATAGTAGCATCACTCCAATCTCTGCCTCCATTGTCCCCAGTTCTTCTTTCCTGTGCATCTATGTGTCTCTATGCCCAGTTTCCCTCTTCTTTTAAACACACATTGTCTTAGGGCCAACCCTAGTCCAGTGTGACCTCATCTTAACTTGACTACATCTGTAAGATGAAGGGCAGTCACTTAAGTAATTTTATGCTTAGCCTCTCTGCACAAGGGCACTGAAAAAAAAGTTTATTGATTCTACATCATGTATAAAAATTATTTTTTCATATTAATAGTCAAGTTTGTTATCACTTACTAAGAGTAAAAGTCCACAATGAGCTCTGACAAGTGTGTATAGTTATGTGACCACTAGAACATTAGACAGTCAACAAACATATCACCCCAAAAAGTCCCTTGAATATATGCCTATGCCAACTATTGATTTGTGCTTTTATAGGGATGTTATGAAAGAAATTATACAATATGTGGCCTTTTCCCCTTTTTCCTTTACCATATATTCCAATTTAATTATTTATAGACCTTATAGGGTTTAGAGAATTTAAGTAGCCCTCTCAAAACCTAGTTTTGATCTAAGAAATTTCATAAATTAATGTAGGCTAAATACAGTACAGTAATATTTTCAGGAAGAAGTTATTCAAGTTATTTAGGTGTTGATTCAATGCAGCTATGTGAAATAAATGGAAATAATATTGGACGAGCTTAATCTAATTCCAGCATCTTAACATCTAGCTCAATTAGTACTTAAAAATTATAAGGGACCTTAATGATTTGCCACCATGGGAGGGACCTTAGGTCTTGCTTGGTGGACCTTACCTCTCACAATGATGTTGTTAGTGTGGTTACGGTTATTTTAGCTGAACATAAGGTAAGAGGTGGAAAGCTTAAGAAACATGTGAGATTTAGAAAATTAATTCACACAGTACAATATATATGGAGAAACTTCCCTAGTGTAAATGAAGAGGACAGAATTGTTTATCAACCAAAGTATTAGTATCCCTCTTTCCATCTTATAAAGGCTGAAGTAAGACAATATATGTTTCATTTATTTTATATTATTTACAATTTTTTACAGTCTTGCAATGCTGTGGTTTGAATCCAGGGCCTCATGTATGCTAGACAAGCTATGTCACCAGTCCTTGTTTTGAGTTTTAAAGCAAATAAAATAAAGAAGACAGCAATTTGGATGCAACATACCATAAAAATAATTTTATATGCCGCTTCTCTAAAATGATTTTTCATCCCAGAAAAGAATATTAGAATAAAACTAATCTAATACAAAAATTGGGAAGAAAAAATAATCTCCCAAGGAAAAACTAATCAGACTCTAGAAAGAAGAGATTTTGTCACTCCTTGACCTTACTTGACACCTCTTACTGACTCAACTGTACTAGCCTGAGTGTGAAGGATGTTACAAAAGTTAATCTGCTCCTTGGGGAAAATGCTCAAGTATTTGTTAAGTGCTTACTATATGTTTAGGCCATGGGACTTAAATGATTTTAAAAGTTAGTAACGTTAACTATTTTATTAGTCTTAAATTAGGTTAAATTTATGCTTGACTGTGGAAACATGCAATTCTTGGAAATGATTTAAGTACTGAAAACTCTCCTGCTCTACTTTTCCCTTCCACTCAGGTCAAGTGGTGTTGAACAAGTAGGCTTCCCTCCCTGTTATGATGCAGGCTTCTTTCCTCTATTGACATAGGATGGGATTTTGTTATGAAAGAGACTCTTGCAGAGATATCCTTTTTTATGTGTCTAACTGATTGCTTTCACAGAATCTACCACCACCTTTGGAGAAGCAGTCATAAGCTGAACTTGTCTTTGTGAAGTCATTCATTCTTGTGAGGATGGACTCCTCTCTCCTGTGATGGGGGCTGCCAGCTGCTGTATTAGAAAAATGATCAGCCTGATAGTCAAACTATGAGGAGCATTCAGGCAGCCTCGCTAAGTCTAGGTGAGGAAGGACTTACTTCTGAAGTGTGACCAATGTCTCTCAGAACACTGGCATGAACCTCACAGGGGACACCATCACTGCAGTTGGGTTGATGTCCCCTATGCAAAAACATCTGAACAGAAATTACTTCATCAGAATGCAGCAACTTATTGGCTTCCACTTTGAACACATTAAATGTTTGGAGCCAAATCTCTGACGAAAGTTCCATACTTTAATTTTCCTCAGTTATTGATGCTCACAAAAAAAGTTCCTCAACATTTCCTACATGAATTAATTCTCAAGAATGATGCTTACTGGCCATGATCACACATAATGGGTAAGTGTTTAGAACACTACATAAATTAAGCAGAACATTCATATCCATAGTTCTTTGGTGCATCTGACACTAAAATATCTTCCACCGTTGCTGTTGTATTTTTCATTTGATTTTATAACCACCTATTTCTTGCTAAAGGCTATCATCATACGACATGGCCAACATAGTACTGTATTTTTTTTTCAGAATTTTTGAATATGTGAGTAGTTCCTGGAAATCCTGATTATTCATTGTAGAGAAGTGACCTAAAAATGAAATAAAAGCATCAAAAATTCTATAGCAAGATTCAGGCTATAAAAGAAATTCAGAGCTGAAAAATGGCATTATTATTCAAGGCCAGAATTTGACTTGTATAAAAGATTTTTCTATCTTTTGTAGTTCATGTGTTCCTCCCCCTCCTAGTCATACACTTGCACATATTACATCTTTGTTTTAATGCTTTTCATTTGTGCATTATAATTATTCATAGTAGACAAATACATTGTGACAATTCATACATGCTCACAACATAATTTGATCAATCTCATTCTCTAATACTTCCCTTTAACCTCCCCTCTTCCCTCCCCCAGCCCCTTCCTATATTCTACTGGTTTCCCTTTTATTATTTTAAATTCTAACATTATGATTATATATGGAAGAAGGAGGTCTTCCTTTAGTTCTTGTTCTAAATTCTATAAGTGGGGTACTAAATTGAAAGGAAACATTTTTTGGTTTTACATTATAGTGCTATTCTTGTTTTATAGAAGTTAGGGTCAAGTCACTGTCTTACAAATTTCATCTGCATGTCCCCACTTCTTATGTTTCCATGTGGTTGAATTATTCCTACCGGCATGTATATTGTGGATTCTTATTTTAAAATAAAAATTAATTCATCCCCCAAAACAAATCAAGAACAATAGTATCATTGGGTTTCTTGTCTCCCTTTTCCCTATTACTGGGGCCCTCCTTGGGTCTGCAGTCTCCTTAGCGAACTGGAACCACTACATCCGATTCATGGTCTTGCTTCTTTGCTCTTCCTTGCTCATTCCAGAAACACTTTCCCCATGAGTGCTGACTTTTGGGGAAAGAAATCTTTGGAGTACTCTGATAGTGGGTTTTTCCTCTTTGGCCTTAGAATCAGGCTATTACCTAAAAATACTGTCTTTTAGAGCCCTCAGCTTTGTACAAAGAGAAGACTCTGCCCTAAGTCAGAGAACATTATAGTTTTCCAGCCTTATTCAAAATTGAGATTAAGTAGTCATTTTGGTCTGTTTCAGGGGGTTGAATGTGCTAATTGCTTTGACCAATGATCCAAAGCCTCATTGTCCAATGAATGAATCAGAACAACACTGACAGTTTAATCTCCATCTTTCTTCCAATATATTAACTGCATATAAACTTGGGCGGTCAAAAGAAAACTGCAAGTCTCCTTAACTCCCTCCATATGTATGAATGTTGCACGTATGCACATATATGTATATATTTGCAGGACAGGACATATGTTCTTTTATGTAGGTATTCATACTTGTATTTGTAATAATTCATGAGTCATAATCTAAGAATAGGAATGTGTTTGAGCTACTTAAAACTATTAGTGACATAAAAGTTGACTGAGGTTCTGTTCTTTGAATCCTACTGGTAATACTTTTCTTTGCCTGCAAAAAGATTAAAACAAACTTAGGCAACTTCTGAGTCCCTTGCTTTCTTATCCAAACTAGCTCAGCTTCATCTCAAGCCTTAAAATAACTTTATGAAGTACACAGCACTATACTAGTTTTCCTCATCCAAAACCTGAGTGATTTGAGGCTTTGTCAATACCACACCACCACTAACATGCTGGTAATTGGCTCAGAGGAAACAGACAGGAGAGAGCATTGGTGGACATCCTGGTGTAAATATTCCTACTATGGCTGATTTCAAACCATCAACAGTTTCACACAATTCCTGAATATTTAACAAGCAGCACCTCACTGCCAACAACCACTAATTCAATCCAAGTTTTATGATTCTGACTCTGGGGTTTTATTCTGCTATAATGCTCTCACTCTTTACATGGTCCCTTCTTTTATTTAATTTACATCTTCAAACTAGATTTTTTAATTCTGTCTATATTTCTCTTTCCAATGCATCCTTTAAGTGACAAGCAGAGAAATTCTAATATGTGACTTTTAATTTGTTCTTGCTCTTACCATGCAAAAAAAAAAGTCAGAGGTTCTTCATTTCCCTTAGGAATAAATTCAAACTCCTAAAGTGGTTTATAATGCCATCCAGGATCTAAAATATGATTTCCACTACAATTTCATATCCAATACTTTCCATTGATCTGATTCAGTCAAAGTGACTTATATCTGAATATCAAAATATAGAATATTAAAAATTTTATCAAATATTGAAATGTATCATATTCTTGCTCACTTAGGGGAGCTCTTTCAAGAAAAATCCCAGATGTACTTATGTTATATTTTATCTTTTAAGTTAAACCCTTCATTTCTGCCAAATTACCCTGTGGTAAATGGATGAAAAGTTCCTGAAGATGCTCAAATCATGCTCAACCCAAAATGTGCACATCACCTTGCATATCACAAGGAACTTTGCAGATGTGATTAAAGTTATAAACCTTGAGAAGGGAAGAGTATTGTGGGCTATGCAAGTGCAACCAATCTAGTAGCATGAGACCTTAAAACTAGAGACACTTTCCTGGCACTGTCAGAGAAATCTGAGTTGAAAAGAATTCAAACCACTCGTTTTCCTGTTGGAGAAAGGGACCATGAACTATCGGATGGGACAGCCTCTAGAACATAAAAAAGGGTCACAGCCAAGGAGATAATAGGGGCATGAGTGCTTCACCTGCCGGGAGCTGAATCCTGCCAATAATCCTAATGAGCAGGAAATAACTCCTCCCTCCAAATCTTTAGAGAAGAACACAGCCTTGCCGATAGCTCGATTTTAGCCCAGTGTGACAAACCAGACTTCAGCCCTGCAGAACTGAAAGATAACACTTTTAAGCTGCCAAGTTTGTGTGGATTTGGGATGGCAAAAATGGAAAGCAAGAGCAGGCCCCTTCATCAGATGCCAGTGAACAGCCGAGGATTTTGCCCCATATTCTTCTCATACTCAAATTCTATCCATTCTTTACATCTCAGCTCTAAAATCATCTTTGTCTTTATCCTTGTTCTCTTTATTGCACAACGATGTCCCGTTCCCTTGATTTGTCATCTCAATCACTCATTTATCACATGTATTTAATTGCTTATTAGTGTAAGCCTTCCAAGATAACATTATAGGATTGAGGAAACTTGCTATTAACTTTTTTCATTTTGAGCTTTTTCAGACTTTCACATTTTCTTTCTCATCCTTATTAGGTCATCAAATGATTTTTCCCTTTATTTCTATTATTTTAGTGGGCATCGTGGCTTGAATATACTTGTGTTCCCTCAGATATCATATGTTAATGACCTAACCACCAATGAAATGGTCTTTGCAGATGGGATCCTTGGAGGTAACTGGGGTTCCGTGAGGTCGTGAGGGTGTACTGCCCTAAGTTCCCTTATAAGAAGAGCTACCTGAATGAGCTTTCGTGCACTTGTTGTTTTTCCTGGGCTTGTGCACAAACAGGTGAGCAAAAAGTGGGAAGGTAGTAGTCTGAAATCCAGGAAGGAAGCCCTTAGGAGAACATTACCTGGCTGGCATCCTGACCTCAACTTCCAGCCTCAGAACAGTGAGACAATGAGCTATAGTTTAAGCCTGCCAGTCTGTGATATTGTTATTGCAGCCTTAGCAGGCTAAGACAGTCAATCAATACATTAACTTCTCTGACTTCAGAGATCCAAATGATCCAACTTTAAATCCAATGATTACCTTTAAAATATTTTAACACTCACCAAGCCCTTCTGACTTACATGAAATATTATTCAACATACATCCATTTTTAAACTTCATGCAGAGATTAATATTGTCGTGATCATTTATTTGTAAAGATAATATGTTCAATTTATTTGCATATTAATTTTTCAACTCACCATTTTGTTTAGAATGCTAGCATGTTTTCTTTTTTTCTAACATGGAGGAGAAAAAAATACTTCAGACATTGTTTGAATACAAGTCTTGTGGTATGAAGTTTTTTTTCCTACTAGAAAATGTCTTTATCTTCATTTTGATGTCATTTTGCTTGGGTTATAATTCTGAATTGATTTTCTTTTTTCTCTGAGAACACTGTCGACAGTGTTATACAGGCTCTGTCTCAGCTGCTTACATTGGAAAAGCTGCTCCCAGGCTCAATCAGTGTTCTCAGCCACGGGAATCATGGGAGAAGCGGTGGAACAGATATTGACACCTGAGCCCTCTCTGAATCCCTAAATTAATTGAGGTGAGTAAGGCAGCTGATATTTACAAGCGTCTTAGGTGATTATAAGAACTGGTCTAAATGATTTGCTTTTTAAATGGTATCTCTTTTATTCGATTGCTTTTACTATTCTCCCCCCAGCTTTGGTGTTTGACCATTTTCCTGTAACACGCCTATCTCATGGGCATCCTTTCACCACTCCTATCTGTGGATTCCTGTCATTCATCATTTTTTGAACTTATCTTAATTTATTATTTCTTAACACTACCCTTCAATTCTCTCTATTCAATTCTCCAGGACACCAGTTAGGTTTTTGTTAGGTCTTTGTATTCTATGATCCATGTCCCAACATAATTTTCATAATCCTTATATTCACTTTTTTGATTATTCAAATCCGTCTTTCAGCTTTTCAGTATATGAGCTGTCTTTTTAAGCTGTTTTTAATCCCATCCAAGCCAATTCTGTGTAAATATGACCTAATCTAGCCCCCCAAATATTTTTATTATGTTTTTAAAAGTTAGTTTGATATAGTTTTAAATCTATTGGAATTTGCAATAAAAGTCCATGGAATGCCATAAACTTTTCCCTAATTTCCTCCAGTTGTGGAATATAACAATATCAACTAGGAAACGGACATTCCTGTGTTGTTAAATAGACTACTGACACTTTTCAGTTTTTACCATTGTTCGTGAATGTTTTTCCTATGTGTGTACAGGTAGAGTCATGCAGCCCTTCTTCATGTAGAGATTCACATTTATCACCATAGTCAGGATGCAGAACTCTTCTGCCACTAGGAGGAACCCATTCTTATTCTAATGCTACCATCACTCTGTCTCCTGGAAGCTATGACTTCATTCTCTATATTTATGGTTAAAAATCATTATTATTTCAGGAACACTACATGAATAGAATCACACATTAATAATCTTTTATGATTGACTTTTTCGCTAAGAGTTAGACCCTTGCAATGTATCCAGGTTGTGATATTGTACTCCAGTAACATGTTATCACTGGAGACAATTAGTAAGAAGTTTATGGGATATGATGTAATTTATTGCAAACTCTTATGAAATTAAAACTATATAAAATACTTTTAAAAATAAGTATTCGTTTTATTGCCAAGTAGTATTCCACTGTATGGATATATCGGCACCTGCTCATTCATTAACTCCCCACTGGAAAATTTGTGAGTTGTTTTCAGTAAATCTCTCATTAGTGTTTGCATATGGGTTTTTTAAACTATAATTCATGTATGTGGGATAGATACACAAAATCAATTACAAGGTCAAAAAGTAATTGCAGAAACTAGTAAAAATATGATGAAAGTTTTCCCAAGCGTCTCTACATTTTTAATTTCCATCAGAAAGGTATGAGAATTGGAATTTCTCTGTTTGCTAATGGCCATTTGGTATCATCTTTTTAAATTTTAGTTGTTTTAATAGCTGTATAGCAACCAACAGAGTTTTTAATTTCATTGATAATACCTTCTATGAGTTCTATTTGGGAGCTGGGTGCAGTGGCATACACTTGTAGTCACAGCAACTCAGGTATCTGAAGTAAGAGAATCATAAGTTCAAAGCCAGTCTTAGCAATTTGGAGAGGTCCTAAGTAACTTAGTAAGACCCTGTCTCAAAATGACAATTAAAAGAGGCAGAGGATGTTTCACAGTGGTTAAGCATTCCTGGGTTCAATTGCTGGTATCAAAAATAAATTTTAAAAAGGGCTTAATTTGGGTCACTTCCAAATCTGTTTAGTTATTTACATTAATTTCCTAGCTTTTATTAACTTTTATGTTTCTGATTTTATGCCTTTGATCATTTTATATGTATTATATTCTGTGTACAATAAGTTCAATTTTTTAAATTCTTGAAAATCTAGATATGTGGGCTATTTGTAAAGATACTCAACCATAGTGATTTGTATCTTAAACACTTACTGTTTTGATTTGTATTGTGAGGTAACGTTTGGTTTGAATTTAATCTGTATGATTCCTTCACCAAAAATGGTGAAGATTTCTTCTAGTTGGGATTTTGTTTTTGTTGTTTTTCATATTGGAAGCAGAGGTTGCTACTAACCCAAGACTACTTTAGCCCTCATTGACCCTCCCAACTAAATACAAGCGTCCCAGTTTCATTCCAACAATTTAAATGAGACTCCCAGGTTACTTTCTCAATCTCAGAATTTCTAGTAATAATAAAAATGACCCAAAGTAAATTTGAATTTCTAAATTGTTTATTTCTATTATGATTAGTTTTAGCTAATTGCTGTGAGTGTATTTAGACTATTAGAGAATTCCCTATCTGTTGAAATCTTAGGAAAGGAGTAAAATGTGTTTGCTATAATCTACTCAAGACCTTCCTTTTTCTTTTCTTTCTTTCTTTTTTTTTTTTTTTTTTGGAGAAGGTAGTCCAAGTGTCCAGACCGGTCTCAACTTTGTCATCCTCCTGCCTCAGTCTCCATGATATCCAGGATTGTAGGTGTGCTTCACTATACCTGGTTCTAAGATTTTTTTTTTTACTACAGTAGGTATAACTTTCTGAGCATATCTTCTGCCATATGACCCAATGCATATATTCTCAACTCCATTTCTCATATTTGCTGTGGAAATTAGCTGATAAATTGCAAAATCCCCATTGGGAATGTATTAGAATCATATTTAGGCAGTCTCTATTGACAAAGTTTTCCCTCAAAACTGAGTGATCCTATGGTGCTTCAATGTCAAAATGTTATACACTTTCCCTAACACACATATGCACATGATTTACCATTGCAACAATACAATTACTGTAGGTTAAATGTGTAAGGCATGATTTTTAAAAGCTGATGATAGTCAGAGGGCAGCTTACCTCTGAAATAGTAAAAATCAGAGGATAAAAATGAAAATGTGCCATGTTATAAACTACTAACTTTCTGAATATATAGTTTGTGATTCTTGATTGAAGTGACTGACCCAATATAGAAAAATCATTTGAAGCTGCACTCATTCAAAAAGTAGAATCCTACCCCTTCAGTCTAGACAGTGTATTTATTATATTATAAAAGCCTAACCCCTCAAGGTCACAGGAGATAGACTATTTTTCTTTCAACATTCTTATTATATTCAGTTTAAATGAAGTCTTTTCTTCTTTAAAATTACATTCATAAATCACAAATTTAGGCAAAAGTATTATATTGTTGTGAATAATAAAGGAAATACTTTCTTAGTCTAATTGGTAGTTTATTTAACTATAATTTTATTGAACACAGCAAAGCGTTATTTATATGTGGTAATGATATTTGGTAAATCCAAATAGATACTATTAAATACACTTTCAGATATATGTACACACATATATGTGCATATGCGTATGTATGTGCACATACATCCATGCACCCCCCCACAGGTATACTGATCTCAAACACATTATCTGGAAGACAAATTTATGCAATGGTAGCAACTTTAGAAAATCTGCTGCCATAAAAATGTCTGAAAGAATTCCAATTCCTTGCTAAGCATAAATTTTAACTTTTTTAATTGTATAGATGAATCTTGAAGCCAGTAAAATTGAGTTAAAACTGTTTTCTTACTTGTTTACCTTCAGAATCACTTGGCTAAAAAGAAGTCTGAATGTAATAGAAACATGATAAAAAAAAAAACCCAGCAATTTAAGAGGCCAGCAATTGCAAGGAAATGAAAAACACAGTGAGATATGTCAAGCACCGCAGTATAAATAATATAAAAATATGCAGCTTTTCAGATTAAATGAACCATCTTCCCATTTTTTGATATTTACTGCATAGCCATTTTGTAATACAGTTGAAGGCATCCAAGTAACTATTCAAGTAGTATTTACCCAAAGTAGTTGCATTAAGAAACAAGCCTTTGATCCTTGCGAAACGCAGCTTTCAGTATTCAATGTGTTGTTTGCAGTGGCCCAAATTAAATGTTTTGTTTTTTTTTTAAAGTTCTCTCTGCAAAGGATCCAGGTGTGTGGAGAGAGGCTAAAGTAAAGAATATTCTGGAGTCACATCATAGTCAGTATCTAGAATATTATCCGAGAAGTCGCGAAGCTGGCAATGATGAGACACTTTAAAGAACAACTATCACAGGAGGAACGTGAAGGAAGAAATTGCCCCGGCTAAAATCCACTATTTTTTTTTAATCTTTTTTTCCCCCACATTTATTAGAAGTATATTGCGATACAGGATACAGATGAGGGGGAAACATTGTCAAAACTGTAGCAATCAATGTGTATAAACTTTGATAACCAGGGGTAATGCTAACGCATAGATAAGCTACTATGGGTTTCATCTATTGCCGTTTCCCCCAGAAGAACTCATGTGTTAAATGGGTATCTAGTGTAGGAATAACATCGGCT
>PVKS010044232.1:0-14440 GCA_004027875.1 Aplodontia rufa
TTGACACGATTAGTAGAAAAAAAATTTCATGTGTACCAAACATGCATACACTTGCTTTCTTGTCGCGGTTCCCTCCTGATACAGCGTAACGACTGTTTATACAGCATTCATGCTGCGTGCGGTGAGACGCGCAACACGGAGATGACTTCACCTATTCAGAAGGGCGTGCAGTGTACATGGAAAAACGATACCAATACATTTTCTTTTTTTTCTTCCTTTTTTTCTTTTTAAAGAGAGAGAGAGAGTGAGATAGAGAGAGAGAGAGAATCAGTTTTATTTAGTTTTTTCACATGGCTTTCATTGCTTGGGCACGCTGTTGTGCACGTGGTGCTGGGGTTCGAACCTGCGCCCATGCGCACGCCAGGCAAGCGCCACAACTGCTGAGCCACCGCTCCCTGCTTTGTTTCGTTTCTGATACTGGTCTCCTGAGCCCCTGGGATGACAGGCTGCACCACCATCCCCGTCCATGAACAAGTACGTGCTTGGTGCCAGTCTTCTTTTTTCAGAGGTGACTGCTTTTCTGAAGTTGAAGCTCACTGGTTCAATGGTCTTCGTACGTTAGCTACAGACCTGAGGACCCAGCGGTTGATTCACACAAGTGGGGTGTGTTACGCATGGTATCCACTTTTCACTCTGCCGTGTACCTGTGTGGTTGTGTCCTTCACTTTTTCCTATGTGTAGCCGTCTTGGGCTTCATCTCCGAGTGAGGATAAACTGGAAGGAAAAAACTTCCAGGTCAAAGGGCGTGTGCAACCAAGATGGTGTTAGATGTTCCTCCCCTGGTGTCCCCACAGGGGACAGCGATTTGTACCCTCCCCACCAGTGTGTGAAGAGATCTCCACAACCACACCTGAAGCCACCATTACAATCATTTTAAAATTTGCCACACCTATTAACGCAGAAGAGATTGCTTTCCATGAACGCTTGTCCAGGTGAGCATTTTTGCGTGAGCTCCGAGACCTCCTGTATTCTTCTGTAAATTGTCTGTTTCTATTATTTGATTGATCTCTTTTTTCTTTTATACCCTTTTAAAAATTCACTTTGCTTATCTCCACATAGCATAGATAATTTTCTTATACTTGGCAAATATACCTTGACTAAAGAAGTTTTTTATTTTATATATATATTTTTGTCAGTTTTAATGTCACTGTGACCAAAACACCTGAGAAGAACAACATAGAGGAGTAAAAGTTTATTTGGGGCTCAAAGTTTCAGAGGTCTGGGTCCACAGACACCGATTCTATTGCTCTGGGCCGAAGGTGAAGCAGAAAATCATGGCAGAAGGGTCCAGGGGACGAAAGTAGCTCAGGACATGGCAATGAGAGAGCTCTGCTCACCGGGGATAAAATATATACCCTAAAGACAGCGTCCAGTGACCTGCCTCCTCCAGCCTCCCCATCAGCCTATAGTTACGGCCCAGCTAATCCCGAGCAGTGAATCAGTGCACTGATTAGGTTAATGCTGCCCTGACCCAATCGTTCCATCTCTAAACCTTCTTGCCTTGTCTCACACATGAGCTTTTGGAGGACATCTTATATCTAAACCATTATGTATGTCCAGACCTGCAGGCTTTTTCTTTTTGACTTTTAGGTGTTTTTGTCTTTCTTAGGAAGGCCCTTCTTATCTAAAGAATCAAGAATACAAAGATGTTTTATTAGTTATCCGAGTTGATTTTTTTTCATCTCCATCTTTAAGCCATATGGAATTTGTGCCTGTGGTGATAGCGATCAGTTCACTTTCTTCCCCTCGTGAATATTCTTCATTGCCTCTGAATGACCTCTTCGGCGGCCTGGGAAAGCTGTGCCTGGAAACCAGTGGCCCACTGAGGTCAGCAGGAGGACTGTTGGGTTCTAGCTGCATAACTTGCGGGGAGTTTTTGAAGCGGATGCTTCACTGCTCCACACACCAGTGACTTGCTGCTTTTCTTCCCGAAGATGCTCTCACGGCAGCTCTTTTCCTCCCAAATCCATTTCCTGACAATTTCAAAAGAAAGATGCAGGCCCTGCTGGGAAATGCTTACAGTCCTACCGGAAAGCCAGCCGCATCTGTAGTTAACCCGTGGATGAGCCAGATGGAGGCACTGCAGAGGGGGTAAACACCAAGGCAGCAGGGGTGCACTGAGACTGCCAGCACCCTCCCAGGTCCCCCAGGGGTTAGCTGGTGTCTCTGTCGTTTCTGTTAGCTTGGTGCAAGGGGCTTGGTGGGTGCTAATTCAATGGACAGAACCAGAATTTAGAGAGAGATTTTCAGGGTTAATAAAGGTCAGAACATGCTGCCCCGAGGTGGGATTGTACTGGCCCTACGGATTTGGAGAGAGGAACACAGCAGCAGGAAGGGCCTGCATCTCCTCAGCCCTAGGGATCTGCTCCCTGGTAACCAATTTCTCTTTTCTCTCATATTAGTTCTGCTTGTCTGGGAGGGAACTGAAAAGTTGCAAACATGATGTCGATCTCTCTCAATCATCCTTCAAATGCTCCCGGAGCCCCACAGCCTTGCAGCCCGGTGCAAATCAGGGCTCTGGGGGCTGCCCCTGAGCCTCTGCTCTGCCTGGTGGCCCCTGCCACAGGACAGCAGCTCGGAGTGCAGGGCTCCAGGCGCAGAGTGTACCTGACCCCCTGTCCATCGCTGGGGCGGAAGCCAAGCCTGGCCGCTGCCCTCAAAGCCAGTTTCAAACAAGACCAAGTTTTCTACCCACGCCAGCGCTGAAGGAGCTGACCCTTACGGAAGGGGACAAAGGAAAGATGTGGAGGAAAAACAGAACCTCAACCCTGTGTGGGAACCGCCTGGATTTTCCTGCTGTATCTCCTGGAACATGGGGAACCCAGCACCAGGAGGAGGGTGGCAGAGCCCTCTGCAGGGAAAGAACTGGTCCTGAGGAGCAGGTCCCGTCAGGTCCAGGTCACAGCAGAAGTGTGGCCAAGACTGAGGCGCCCTCGCCTGCAGAGGTGGGGGACTTTGATGGAGGCGGCAGGGGAAGAGGGGGTTTCCTGTCTCTGCAGAAGCATCCACACTCCTGCCCACAGAGAAGGTATCTACTTCATGCAAACACTCGGGCATCATTGTGCTGCAAGTTAGAGCGAGCAGAGAGGCTTTTAATAACGCTGCCCCTCCTGTGTTGGGTTTGCTCCTGTCTTGATCATGGGAAACGCAGAACCCATGGGCCGTGTTGCTACTGATAACTTTTCTGCTCTAGGGTGCCGAGAGCCAGCCCCAGCTGCACTTGGTCCCCGAAGGAGGAGTGGAGTCGGATGATACGGAGGAATGGCTGGAACCTCCGGGACAAGTTGCAAGCAGACACAGTTCCCTGCTTGAGCAAAATGCCCTTCGTTCTTTATTTTTGAACATTTTTATACGGGTGTACAAACAAGACTTTCATTATCTGCTTCATTATACAATTCTCTTTTCAGTTTCCCAGTAAACTTAACATATCAACTATTTGTACAATTTATGTCTTCGGCCTTCCCACCACACAGACCATATGTAACTAATTGGTATAAACTGTTGCCTTTTTTCCTTCGGAGTCTTCTTCAAACCATTGCCTCACTTGCTAAGAGAAGCGTTTGAAGGTTTCCGTGCTACGTTAATCTAGAAGCCCTATCTTAGCATAAGTGAAAAGTTTCTAATTAGCTAGGGACCAAATGTAACTATTTGGTTCAAACTGTTTCAGAGCACCAGACAAAAAAACCATCCACCTTTTTATAAAGTCATGGTCAAATCCTCATAGACTGTTTCATGTACTGCACAGAGAAGCTTTATTTTCTAAAAGAATAATATTGTACTTAGTTCTTTAAACCCGCTTTGATCAAACACTTCCCCAAACTACCTCTCCCTATTTTTATCCAGAGGCTACTTAATTAGCTAGACTACGTTATAGGCTATTATACCCTTACACCCTATTAACGGCAGACCTAAAACTATTACATCATTGTGACCTTACTAGATAGATTATAGTTATCCTAGGTCCTATAATTGTTAATTCTATAAAATATTTGTACTTCTTAATCTCTGGGCTAAGAGGTTAAAACCTAACTTCTATAAAGACAAGAAAGGCAAACGTGTCTTATTTACTGCTAAGGGGTCAAAACTCAACCTCTGCAAGAACAGGAAGGATAAACGTCTTTCTGTAGATGTTTCATATATCACAGTTTCTTTGTTCCTTAGTTCTGATTGTTTTCCTTCATTATCCAATTTTATTTTAAAGTCTGGTATAGCTTTATTTCCCATGATTTCTATATCAATACTCTCTTCTCAACAATCCGCAACAGTTGTTTAAGTAATGCAATTCTCATAACAATCAGAAAGTTTCCAGTTTAAGTAAATTCGTAATACATATAATCACTAGAACACAACACAGCCATTCCTAGGAGGGATGGTTTTGGCAATCTCCTGGAATGCCGGCCCTGCCAGGCCCTTCCCCAAGTCTGGACTTGGTCAGACAGAAGCTTGGTGGACATTGCCTCCTCCACTGGGGGTCTCCTCGCTGTGAGGTCTTGCTCTTCACTCTTCCATGACCACAGTAGCCTCAGACCCTCCTTTCCAGGACATACCAGCCACCACCAGCCACCTCCCCTACTCTGAGATCAGGCCTGTAGGACAAGGATGCTATTCAGAGGGTGCTCTGGGGACCTGGAAGACTGCAGAGCACCCATCAGGGGTGCGGAGGTAGTGCAGCTCAGCTGTGGCTGCCGTCTGAGCCTGTCATCCCATTTTGGACTTTAATATTTAGGAGAAAAATTTAAGTTTTTATACATCCAAATAATGTGTTTTGAGGGCTGGGGTGGTGGCTCAGCAGTTAAAGCACTTGCCTGGCATGCATGAGGACCTGGGTTCAAACCCCAGCCCCACGTACACAACGAAGTGTCAAGGAAACAAAGGCCAGTACCGCATTCTTACCTTCTCAGAATGCAGGGGGTCCTGTCCCCTTGGCACCCTGCCAGACATCTCTCATCTCCATGTTCCAGAAATTCAGGGAAGGGTCCACCCCACCCCATGTTCTCCTCCTGGGTCTGCTCAGGTCTTCTCATAACTCAGGCTTTTTCTGGATGTCAGGACCAGGGATTTAAAACCCTGCAGGGGAAAAAAAAAAAAAAAAGGAAACAATTTTGCAAGCCCTGAGACCAGTAAAAGGAGCTTGTCTACCTGCTGGGGCTGGCTGGAGAGAAGGCCTTGCTTCCTTCCTGCATCCCATAGTGAGTAGGAGAAACATTAAATCACTAGATGTTTACCAGGTCAGGTTCTGGGAACAAGGGAAACTAGGGATACATTCCCCAACAAATTGGACAATGTTCCTGCCCTGTTATAGCAGGGATAGCAATGGGGACGATGAGAAATATTCAGAACAAATTGAAATAAGTTAACATACATTAATCTTTTAAGAGATTATCCTGCCACTTTGACGTACCCCTAATTTAAAATACATACACTTGTTCCTAGTGGCAATTTAAATGAGACCATGATGATGGCGCTCATCTTCTGAGGTGACAAAGGTTGGTCTTAGGGTTCTGAAGAGATGTGTTTATTAAGCTTCTGTTTATAAAGCCCAGGGGTAGAAGGGCAGGCCCAGAAAAGACTTCCAAAATCAAAGGGTAACATGGAAAAGGTCAACTTCATCCGAAAGTGTGAATGAATTCTGCAAATTTGAAACTAGAGAGGATGCAAGTAGAAAAATCATTGCATGCTAAGGACTGGTTCCAAAGCTGCAAAAAGTATCGGTCAACATGGTATAGAACACGGACGGAAGAGGCCGTCCTGGCAGAGGGCCACCTTGCAGCCACCTTTCCCAAACGACAGAAGGTGCTTCGGTGGCAGAGTTCCCTACGGACGAAGGCAAATCCCATGCTCTGAGAGTTCATGGCCTCTGGAACCTTCGTTTTCTAGAGATTCATGCACGAATGTGCAACGCTTTGAATTTCCTCACAATCCTTATTTTGTCTGAGAACTTGACTCGTGGTGGGAGATTTTGCCCGCCACGGAACACCCCAGCTTCTGAGTCTCTGCTTGGCTTCCTCTTAGAAGACGTGGAAGAACTAAATATAATTTATTCAGTTTTATCTGGACTAAATATAATTGGAAATTATCTTTTCACTCATTCATTTCTTCACTCGCTTGTTTATTGCATGCCTGTCTCCAGGAGAAGATAAGCTACATGGGAAAAGAAAACTTATCTTGCTCTCCCTCTCTCCCTGGCTCCTAAAACAGCATTTGGCAAGAAAGAGTGCACAGTAAACATTTGCCTGGTGACCAACGAGGACCGGCGTCGGCTTTGATTTAACCGAGCAGCTTCGATTTGGCTGCCACCTCACGGGGCGTCTTGTTCCCTTTCCTTTTTTCCAGAGTTCAAAGTTCTGCCTGCACCCTCCTCAGTCTGGCTTCGTTTACCCGGCCCCACGGCTCCCTCCTCTCTAGAAGGCCAACCACGCCTCGGTCGAGGTCAGGCACAATGGCTTTTCTCAGCCATGTTTCTTGGACTTCTCTCTGGGCTGGGCACTGAGGAGCCTTTCTAACATGCTTCCCATGTGAACCCAGGCTGCACAAGCCCTTTGCCTTGCCATGTGCTTTTGTTTTGCGTTCTCAACTTCCTACTGCCCTGTAAAACAGAGTGTTCCCTGAGGCTTTATCATTAGAACCTTGCTCTTCCTTCTCTCCCCCCTTCACATCAAGAATTGTTTGTACCTGCACTGGGTATGGTGGTGCATGTCTGTAATCCCAGAGATTTGGGAGGCTGAGGCAGGAGGATCACAAGTTCAAAACCAGCCTCAACAACTTCGTGAGGCCCTAAGCAACTTAGTGAGAGCATGTCTCAAAATAAAAGATAAAAAGGGCTGGGGATGTGGCTCAGTTGTTAAGCGCCCCTGAGTTTAACCCCTGGTACCCTCAAAAAAAATAAAAATAAAAAGGAATTATACCTGCGACTCTGGCACAGTCATCTCTTACAGGGATGACACCCGTGATTCACAAACGGCTGCTCTTTTGCCCTGGAAACGTGTATAGGATTCTTTTCCTGCATTCAGCTGATCTCAGAAGTCATCATGCAACTTGCTTTTTGCCAATGACATGTGAGAAAAAGTGTCCTATGTCACTTCTGGGCAGAAGTTTTATGAGCCCATGCTTGGTGTGCCTCATTCTCCTGTCCTTGTCGCTGTAATCACTGAGAATTTGTCCAGATGGAGTGGAGTTCCTGAGTAACCAGAATGAACAAAGTTTGCCCACTGATCTGCAAACAACAGGGAGTGAGTTACAAAGAGATACCATTGTCACAGCCCCTGAGCTGTTAGTGCAGCTTGGTGTCATGGGATACATTTTTTCTGAAGTTCAAGTCCTACTTCTCCAGCTGCCTTCAAGATTTCTACCTAGACTTACTTAAAGAAGTAAATCTAGTGGCTGGAGCAGTGGCTCTGCAGTTACAGTGCTTGCTTGGCATATGCAAGTGCAAGGGTTCAAACCCCAGCACCCACGTACACAAACTAAGTGTCAGAGCAACCAAGGCCATGTGAAAAAATCAATAAAAAATTTATTCTCATTCTCTCTCTCTCTCTCTCTCTCTCCCCCTCTCTGTCTCTCACTGTCCTTCTCTCTTAAAAAAAAAAAGAAGTAAATCTATACCTGTATTGCATACACCTATATTCTACATCTTTTCTAGAACCACATTCCTCGCTTTTCCTCTCTCGTCCTGAACACTGCTCTCTTCCTGACTTCAGTCCGCAACACCAAACTGGCATGTGCAAGGATGCAGGTTTCAACCCCAGCACCACGCACACCAAGACGTGTCGGAGCAACGAAGGCCGCATGAATAAATAAAATTGATTCTTTCGTCTCTCTCTCTCTCACTGAAAACTTTCTGCTCTTCTCTAAACCTCACAAAGACCCCACTTTGTGCTTGCTTTCTTTGCAGCTGCGTTGTGATCCTGCAGTGCCTCCTGGTTAGAGCCTGGTCCCTATGTCCCTGGACTTCCTGGAGTTACCTTGCAGATTCCAGTCTCTTCCCCTTGGGGTCAGCTGTTCTTCCTTTGGTTTCAGCTGTTCATTAGTGTGCTATAGGTAAACACCTAGCTCAGATTCATTTGCTCAACAATTACAAATATTGTCTACTGAATAAACTGCAATACTCGACCTGGCATTTAAGACCCCCTGTTCTCTCCCCTCTAATCTCATCTTCCCTGCTCCTTTGGGTGGCTCTCCCATGAGCTCTGCCCCACTTAGCTCACTTGGAATGGGTTATGTCCTGAGATGGGTAATTTTACGTGCCAATTTGACTGGGCTATGGAATGCCCAGATACTTAATTACATGTTAGTGCTGTGCCGTAGAGTCTCTGAAAGAGAGGAGCTTTTGAATTGGCCCTCCCCAGGGTGCATCCCCTGTCCTAGGCTCACCTAAAGCAGAACGATGGAGGAAGTGAGGTCTGGACATGAGCTAAGATATTGGCCGTTTGCTGCTCTCGGACTGGGACTTAAACTCTCAGCTCCCCTGGTTTTCAGGCCTCCAGTGTCGGACTGAAGTTTACACCTCTGACTTTCCAGATTCTGCAGCCTATAGACGGCAATCACGGGACATATTGGCCTCCATAATCACACAAAGACATTTCTGTTTTTCTTTTCTTTTTAAAGGGAGAGGGACAGCGAGAGAGAAAGAGAGAGAGAAGAAAGAGAAAGAATCAAATTTATTTATTCATGTGGCCTTCATTGCTCCGACGCTTCTTGGTGTACATGGTGCTGGGGTTCGAACCTGCATCCTTGCACATGCCAGGCAAGCCCTGTAGCCACTGAGCCACTGCTCCAGTCCCCAGGCTGTTTCTTGTACTAAATCGCATTCTCTCTTTATAGGATGTGTGTACTCTGTTGGTGTTGTCCACTGGAGAGCCCAGACTAACGCATAGTGCTGCTCTCTGGGCTCTTAGATCTAATTCCTGTCTTGAGAATTCTTTTCTTCCCACACACACTCCTGTCAAAACCCAAATTCACTTTCAAAATCCAAGTGAGATGCCAACGTTTTTGTGGAATCTTCTCTGACCACTCTGATAAAAGTGACTCCACTGTCCTCTGTCCAGCAGGGCACTTGCTCAGCTCTTCTTCCTGTCACAGTGATTTCTGGAAAAGTCATCTGTCCTGGACAGAGAGCTTTTCTACCCAAAGTCACCATATCTGGAACATCTTTGACACCCCCAGAGAGCTAAGTGGCTAACTTTCCACATTTTTCCATGAACATGAATCAAGTGAAGAGAGCAGTAAGACATGACCTCAATTCACAGAAAAGTTGTGAGCAAGCAATGAGAATTTCACATTTTTGATGAAGCAGAGAACTATTTATTTCATGGCTAGGCATTAATGAGTGTTGTTTTTCCATTTCACAGCTAATAAAAGATGGTCTCCTCTTGGGCTTTGAAGTTTTCATTTTATCTGAATTAGAGGTGTGCTGATGGTGATAACAGCCACTGGATGTCGGAACCATCTGTAGTTCACCATCATTAGCTTTTCCCTGTATAGAACATTAAAGAAATACTTCAAGACCCCAACTGTATACTTAGAAATGTTTATTCACAGTGCTGTTAGTAACAGGAGTCCTCAAATCTCTCTGCTATCATTTCTTCCAGGAAAAAAAATACCATCATAATTAACATAGCGCTCCTTTATGACCTCCTTGCTCTCAGATATCAGCTTTTGGCCCAACTCATCTAATCCTGGGAATATGGATGACAGAGTTTTGTAAAATAATGAGTTACCATGGAGCTGTGGCTCTCTAAAGGTGGGAAACATAAATTCAGACAAGCGTTATCGTGAACTCGCTTGACAACTCCTGTCTTCAGTGGTCGCAGACCAGCCACATCTGCATCACCTGGGCACTTACGTGAAACACAGTTCTGTGACCCTTCCTTCCTAATGCATCAGAAATTCCGTTCACCAGGCCTAGACACTTGTCCTTCTGATGCACATTCAAGTTTAAGAACCACCATCCTTTATTGTTCTGTTAAGACCCAAAGTAAAGAGAGCTAAATTCTAGCATCCCATAATAATCAGAAAATGCCTGTGGGCTTCCTGTTGCTCATGCATAGCTAATATATTTTGCCTCTTCCTGTGCTGAAACAGTGTTCAGATTTGATGAAAGCTTTGGGGTCGTGGTTTGACAGATACCCTGAACTACAGACCATATCACGGTTTTAGCTTGTCTCTTTTGGTTAAATAAAAAGAGGCCCACTCAAACAAACTAGCTTATGAAAAGGGAG
Source organism: Aplodontia rufa (assembly GCA_004027875.1). Taxonomy (NCBI): domain Eukaryota; kingdom Metazoa; phylum Chordata; class Mammalia; order Rodentia; family Aplodontiidae; genus Aplodontia; species Aplodontia rufa. Next base: position 10,218 of record PVKS010044232.1, read on the forward strand.
CATTTGCTGTGAGGAATAATAAGAAGTGACTGGGAGAATCTCTGGGTATCTAAGAGGAGGAGCTCTGAAACAGGGCTGGACCTCACACCATCTGCCTCTGAAGGATGGCTTTGGATTCAAGATGGAGCTAAACATCTTGGCAGAAATTTAATGAAACAGGACGGTGATACAGTTACAGTTTTATATGTCTGATTTTTTTGTCCTCTGTGACTTAGCTTCTTCTGTTAAATCATGTTTCTAATTCTCCATAACTTTGGGTTGCAGGGCTAATTCTTTCAATGTTTTTCAAAGAAAAAAAAAGAGTGTGATGAGTCCACTTTACCTTTTGGGTGCTAAGCTTTTGGTCATTTGGGTTCACAGTCAGATAACTTTTTTATTATTTTGACGTAGACTTACATATTGCAGGGAATTGTTGTTGCATAATCGTGCATACATGGATATTGACATAGTGAGAGAAGTTGAGGTCGATCCTAGACCAGGATCTACCCCGCTTCATCCATTCCCCGAACTCATTTGTCCTCTGTAATCCCACCATATTATAGTTTGAAATGAACATATACGTGTTTAATAATTGTTGACATTTCTGAGTTTCTCTGCCTAAGTACAGCTAGGCTTCTAATGGGAGTTGAGTATTCCCTGTTGTATTGATAACGCCCTTATTCCCCCTGCCTCCTTGCCTCCCTCCCTTCTCCCCCCACCTTCTTAGGTATGGTTCAACGAACTTACGTAGAGTTTCAACTACGGTGAGTTTATTACTTAAACTCAGCTGCATAGTCAAATAATTTAACAACTGATACAGAACAGACATCCCCACTCAGGAGGGGAATTACCTGAGGACAACAGGATGCTGATGGATTAGATGTGCACTTCTGTTCAAACCTGGCATGGCCATACCAAACTCCCCTGGTTGAACACCAGACTGTGTGCTGCTGTCCCTTCAGAAGGGACTGTGGGCACAGAAAAAGAGATCCATGTAAGCAGAAACTCTGATTTTTTGCTCAACACATATCCATAGAGCTCAGCATGCTCTGTGGCATATAGTAGGCCCCATTTAATGTTTAATAGAACAAACCTAAGGAAACTTATTTACATATTTGTCAATAATTAAGTAATGTCAGTAAGTACATTTAAATACGAAGCTCTTTGTCAAATTTACTATGTTGTGCCTTCCTTGTAAAGATCTTTCAACTTCCTTGTTTATTCCTCTTTTTTTTTTAATCAATTTTTTTATTGAGTTCTTCACATGGTTTTCATTGCTCTGACACTTTGTTTTGTACGTGGTGCTGGGGTTCGAACCCGTGTACTCGGGCATGCCAGGCAAGTGTCGCAACTGCTGAGCCACCACTCCAGACCCCTTGTCAATTCCTCTTGACCCTGACCTCATCAACATTCACATGGGCCATTTCAACAACATTCTAGCTCATCTTCCCGTCTCCAGAATCTCTCTTTCTCATATAAATTTGGTACTACCTCCAGAGCATCTCTTCCAGTGTTTAAGTTTTCCAGTATTCATTCTCCTATTTGAGGATAAGTTGGTGAATGGAAACACACATTGCAGTGATAGATGTGAACACAGAATAGTGATTGATTTAGAGGGGTAGAACAGGAGAAGACAGGGAAAAGTTTAACCTGATAATAGAATTCTTTATGTTTTCAAATTTAAAAAAATAAAAATGTTAGGGAAAGTTTGTGGAAGTAATCAGAGGTTCTCGTGTTCATATATGAACATAACAGTGAATCTCACCAACAAATTACTAAATTAAAAAATAAATATTACCAAATAACTGAAAGATCAGTAGAGTAAAGGGAAGAGAATGGGGTGGCAGGGGGAGGGGAAATACTGGGGACTGAACTAGAATAAGTTATACTGCATGTTTTCATAAAAATGTCAGTGCTTATCCTACCATCAAGTACATTGAAAAAGGATAGGGGATGGGAGGAAGAGTTAAAACAAGGTATATTCCAAGCATTTATAATTGTGTCATCATATATCCTATTGTCATGTATAAAAAACAGGGTGGGAGGAAGGGAGGGGAGCGGGAAAAACTGGAGAATGAATTAGAACAAGTTAAGCTCCGTGCTTTTATAATTATGTCATTGCATAACTTGTCATGTATACCTAAAAAAGAACCAATAAAATAAATGAATGAAAGTGTTAAAAATCATCTTTATAAAACTCAAAAAATGTTGATGTTATTATGTTACTGTTAGTAGTGATACCAATAAAATAAATAACCTTTCTTGTAATAGATTTCTGCTTCTAATCGTAAGAGTAAGTACTGAACTTACCTTTCTGCTGAAAACAACCGTACAACTGAATATATTTGAAACAGCTGTGTTCAAGCAAGAGATAAAACACAGTACAGAACCGTGACCTTGAAATAAGGAAGCATAGGCGGCGTGCCCATGGGCACCCTGACTTTCTGCTGGGGGACACTTTCCTGGCACTATGTAAGGAGATGGCAGAGCAAGCACAGGTGTCGTCCTACTCAACCAAGACAGCAGAGGGAAGAATGCTGGGCCGTTGATGTGGCTGGAATTTGTCAGCTTTGGTACCCAAGAAGAGGGAGCTGTCAGTGGAGCCACCTCGGAGGTCAGCATGAACATTCACTTCACTTCCTTGGCCAAGAGCTAGACTTGTACAGGTCTAACGTCCAGAGATGCACTACTTTGAGGCTGCAAGAGGAAAGACAACAGTGGGAAATGTTGGAGTTCCAAACCAGCTGGAATGGAGACACTTCAATGAGTTCTTCAGACACTTTATTGTGGTCCCAGAAAGACCACGCCCTAGAAGTGAGGTCTGTGATTTGAAACTAAGTTCAAAACTGAGGTGGATCTGCCCTACCTAACAAAGAAAGGAACAAGCCTGACACAAGAAAAACAATCCGTCACTTAACAATAATTTAAATAGGAAGGGAAGCACGCCTAGGTACCATGTAGTCAAACTGCTGAAAACCAGAGATGTAGAGAAAACCTTGAAGACAGTTTACATTTTTTTTAAAGTTACAGAAAAGGAAACAAGTGCACGAATAATGGACGTCTTCTCATCAGAGTTAATGGTTCTGGAAGACAACACAATGACACCTCCAAAGTCGTGCAATGGTAGAAACACACTAACTTCCTCATCCAGCAAAGATACACTTCAAAAATTTGGGTGTAATAAAGATATTTTCAGAATAAGCCCAGAGAAATTGTTGACAGCGGATCAACTTTATGAGAAATGCTAAAGGAAATGATACCAGATGGAAACTTGGGTATGTAGGAAAAAATTAGCAAACCAGAAAAAGTAAATAGCATCAGAAATATAGAAGAATTTTTTTACTCTTTTAATTTTTTTGAAATGTAACTAGGTTTTTAGCATTATTTAAAAATAATACATTGCATTATGACATTATATTATGTTGGCAAACTAAATGATAGCAATTGGAAAATGTATCAGCAGAGCAAATAGAACTTTGCTGTTGTAACATTCTTAAATTTTGTACAAAGTAGTAAAACATTAAGTTGGCAGTAATAAACTGAGGATCTATCTTATAATCTATCTAGAAGAACCAAGGAAATAATGCAAAGTAAATTAAGGAATGAAAATTGAATATTAATATGAAAATATTAATCCAGAAGATAGGAAGAGAAGAATGGAGAAACAAAAGCAGATGGGAAGATTTGGAAATGAGAACCAAGACTTTAGACTTAAAACCAACCACATTCATAATCACATTAAATAAACCTAAATAAAAATTCCAATTAGAAGGCAGAAGCTTTCAGACAAGATTAAAAAGCAGAAGTCAAACATACACTGTTGGAAAGAGACGGAAACGATGTAAGTAAACTGGACAGATGAGTTCAGAATAAGATGGAACTAGTAAGCCCAAGAAGAATGACCTGGCACATCAACATGAAGCAGGTGTCCAGGGAAGGAATATCACCAGGAGGAAAAGGAGACTGAAAAGGGATGAACAATCTACTTAGGCAGGGAGATGGAAAAATGACATGTTTTATGTGGTTACTAACAGGTTCAGAATACAAGAAGAAGAAGAAGAAGAAGAAGAAGAAGAAGAAGAAGAAGAAGAAGAAGAAGAAGAAGAAGAAGAAGAAGAAGAAGAAGAAGAAGAAGAAGAAGAAGAAGAAGAAGAAGAAGAAGAAGAAGAAGAAGAAGAAGAAGAAGAAGAAGAAGAAGAAGAAGAAGAAGAAGAAGAAGAAGAAGAAGAAGAAGAAGAAGAAGA